>JASANF010003234.1:0-113686 GCA_030248245.1 Trissonchulus sp. WLG1_4 | reverse complement strand
TTTTCAGGTGGTCTGGATGTGAAGTCTCAGGAAGCGGCGTTGCGTCAGGGCCCAGATATTGTGATAGCCACTCCCGGGCGACTGATAGATCACGTGCTCAACGCCCCTGGATTCTCCTTGCTGCAAATTGAAGTGTTAATTCTGGATGAAGCCGATAGGTTAGTTTCACTGGAGTTTCATTGAGTTGGTTAATATTCAGTGGCATCTTGTCTGGACCCAAAAACTTAGCATTGCCTTTATTTGATTGAAGTGGCAACGGTAGGCAAGCACTATGCATCGTGAGAGCTGTGTTTGTTTTGTCGTAACTTGTCGGCTTAGGTATAATATATACAGTTTGTGCATATGATTTGACACGAATCCTGCTACTACAGCTTCAACCTTTGCTTTGCTTTAACGTTAGGATGTGAATTGAAAGATTGTCATTTCAGGATGCTGGATGAATATTTTGCGGACCAAATGAAAGAGGTGATTCGACAGTGCGCCCGCCAGAGACAAACCATGCTCTTCTCTGCCACAATGACCGATGAGGTTAGTTTACAGTAAACACTGTTGCTTGTTTTTTTGGATTTTTTATTTTAATGCACATAATGTAGATATTATTAGATGGTCAGATGTGTACTAAAATAAGTACACATCTGACAATAAGTGATAAGTGATAACTATTATCAGGTCAGTAGATTACAGTAAGTTTATTTTCACATAAATTTTGAGCGACTACTTTGTAGCTATTTGTGTTAACATTCCTTTCGATCTGAAAAAATTACGGTTTGTCAGGCTTTCTAACACCGTAAGCAGTTTTCAACGGTTTTGTATTATGTCACTCTTTTTAAAGGTTTTTTATGAAACATGAAGAAATTGGCTGACACTGATATGATAAAAATAGGTTGCCAGTTGCAAGCTCTGGATGATTATCACTAGAACGTTTAGCTTTGAAAACTGTATATGCTTTTTCTGTTATTTTCAGGTGAAAGATTTGGTGGCTGTAAGCCTGAATAAACCCTTGAAAATTTTCATCAATGAGAACACGCAGGTGGCATTCAATTTGTGCCAAGAGTTTGTCCGCATCCGGCCCGAGCACGAGGGAGATCGCGAAGCCATTATTTCAGGTGTGAATAGTTTAAAAGAACATTCGTAGAATTCGCGCTTGCATTTTTTGTGACACTAATTGGATCCATTGAGTTGTAATTGCAAAAAGCGTGAGAGTAAATTATGTGAAAAAATCTTAGAAAATGGAATAATTTTAAAAAACACTCAGTCCTACACTTCAACAATGTCTTAAACCTGAGCTTGGGCTATAACTCAAGTTAAAATGCTGCTAAACTTAGAGTTCCTTCCTTAAGGAAATTTTGCGGGCCGGGCCCGGGCCGGGCCGACCTCTGTGCTCGCGGGCCGTGCCGGGCCGTGCCGGGCCGTGCCGGCCCGGCCCGGGCTGGGCCGGTGGTGCCGGTGGTGGCCGGGCCGCGGGCCGGGTCAAGTTTAAACAAACCCAAATTTTTCCAAAAAGCCAAAACCTTCGAAAAACACGACTATAAGCTAATTCAAACACGTACATAAACACTCATATGACAATGTGGCAGAGTCTATTTACCCCCCTTGTTGCAAAACTGAGAAAACTGGGGAAAATTTTATTTTTTCTTCAAGTGCCAACAACAAATGCCGATTTTTTTATTTTTGGGTGGAATTTTTGCTCACGACGGAACCTTCTCCCCTGTTTTACGCTTGGTGGGACCCCCTGGCACCAAATTTTGGAAATGGGTCTCCCCCCATTCCCACTCAACTACATGTGTGGTCATACATGTGTTAACATTACAAATTTAGAAATTTCTTGAAAATTCAATTCAAAAGTACATAGGTAGGCTCAGGAAAAGCCATTTTGTTAGATAGTGTTAGACTATTTATACAATTTTTAGCCTTTTTGACCGTTTTTTGTGCAATTTCGTGAAATTTCCAATTTTATTACTGGTCGGCCCGCGGCCTGCCACCGGCCCGGCCCGCGGCCCGGCCCACCACCGGCCCGCCGGTGGCGGGCCACCGGCGGGCCGCGGGCCGAAAATTTTGGCGGGCCGGGCCAGGCCGACCCCTCAAAAAACCGGGCCGGGCTGGGCCGGGCCGGCCCGGGCCCGGCCCGCGGCCCGCCACCGGCCCGCGAAGGAACTCTAGCTAAACTTAAAGCTAATTTCTAAGCGCCTTCTAAACTATTTGTCATTGGTGCAGCGCACTTGAGCCAATGTTAGAAAACGTAAGCAAATCAATTTGTCCAATCTGGTAAAGCAGTGGCGCTACGTTCAACTTTTTTTAGCCCTCCTGACTCGCAGTTTCCCTGATCACGTGATGCTGTTTGTGCAGACAAAAAAACAATGCCATCGACTCCACATTATTCTGGGCCTGTTGGGATTACGGGTGGCTGAGCTGCATGGAAATTTGTCTCAAGCTCAGGTTAGTTTTATTTTTTTGTGATTTTAATTGTCATAAGTAATTTGACCGCACTGGCAAAATAAATTTCATTTTATATTCTTCAGTTCAAGTTCAACTGTGAACACATTAGTACGCGGAGGTTACTTTTTACTACTGTGTGCTGTTTGTTAAAATAAAGAATATCCAAGAATTTTCGGAGCAAGATATATCTTATTTTCATGAACGCACTTAAGTCATACAGTTTAATCATACACAACTTTAATTGCAATTCTGAATGTATAGAATTTTTGTCAAAGTTAAGCCTTCACTTTTTACAACAACTGCAGCAAAATAATGGACTAATTTAAGTTTTAGCGCATTGAAGCCTTGGCGAAATTCAAATCGGCTGAAGTTGACATTCTGGTGTCCACTGATTTGGCCGCGCGAGGCTTGGACATAGAGGGCGTGAAAACGGTTGGTATTTTTACCTTATCCGTGAGATACTGGTCAACGATAGCTAAACTGAGACTGGGGACTAATTTTGTGATAATTAGTAATTCAGAAAAACCAGTCATACTTAGCAAAATCTCAACTCAACTAAAACTTGTTTCACGGATAAAATAGAAGCGTGCAAGTTGTCTGGGGAAAATGCATTTTTCTTAGAATTCGTACCACTTTTCTTTTTGTTCTCGAAAAGGTTTTTCGTGACACTCAAGCGATTAATGATCAATTAATGGTTCATGACTTGTTAGTTACTAAGTTAGACTTATTATATCAGTTAGTTATTAATTCTGATTAATCCGTATTATTTGTGATTTTCAGGTGATGAACTTCACCATGCCAGCCACCCTGAAACACTACGTGCACCGGGTCGGCCGGACGGCTCGCGCGGGTCGAGTGGGCCGCTCGGTGTCGTTGGTGGGCGAGACTGAGCGAAAGGTGCTGAAGGAGATTGTGAAGAATGCCACCAAGGGAGTCAAGCAGCGACTGATCAGTCAGGGTGAGATAGGGCTAGGGGATTTATACTTACTAGGACCGTATGTCTGTTCAGATTTAAGAAAATGATGTATGTGGTCGTGGTGGTGTGATTTTTGCTCTGCTGAATGGATTGAGCTCTCCTTTCTGCAAGGCTAAACACGTGTGAGTGTGCGTGTGCGTTTTCAAAAATACTTAAATTTAGGCTGAGGTTAGGATTTAGGCTTAAGCTTAGGCTCAGGCTTAGTCACAGGCTTAATATCAGACTCAGTTTGGGATAGGCTGAGGCTTAAGCATTATTTTGAAATTTATAAGTTTATGTGATGAGCCTTGCAGGAAGGAAAGACACGCCTGCTGAATGGAGCAACCTACTTTTATTATCTTACAGAATGATATACTATACTAAGAGCGTCGGCTGGTTGAAAGCCAGCGCTTAGGCCGAGTATCGAAGGATCGAATGAGTACAGAATGATATACTGTAAACTATTGATAATGTGATAACGTATTACTGTGCCATTTGTGTAGTTGGAAATGGAATGAGAAGGTCAATCAATAACCGTGTGAAAGTTTTCTAGTAGATAATTAAATAACAGGTTTATACCCTGGATTAAAGTTTTGTGTGGTATTTTAATAGTATTTTAACTGTTCAGCAATAATCGTATTTTGTTATTTATGTTAAAAAATTAAATTTTAAAAATAAATGGACTCATTACTGTTGATTTTTGTAGAAGTAATTGGCGCGTATCGAAAGAAAATTGAAGATTTAGAAGAAACAATTACAGCCATAGAAGCAGATGAAAAAGTGGAAAGGGAATTGAGGATTTCGGAAAATCAAGTCAATCGAATGAAAAATAAAATTGAGGCGAAGGAGGAAATTGAAGCAGCTCAGCGGAGTTGGTTTCAAACAGGAAAGGAACGAAAGGAAGCTGCGGGTGTGTGGCATTTTAAAATTTAATAATCGAAGTTTACATATTGAATCAACTTAACTAGAGCACAATTTTGCATGAATACACCCTGCGCCCAATGTGATTGATTTTGAAACTTGATGGTTTTACTTGATGTTAAATGGACTGCACTTGTATCCCAAATGGTGGAATAATAGCACTATGTGAGTGAAAATAATTTAGCGACGTATTTTTAGCCTCTGAAGTTTCTGAATCCATTCCTAAGCTACCACCAGATTGGGTGCAGAGAGGACTCTTGAATTGTCCCTCATTAGGTTGAGCATATAAGTGCATATAACCTGTCGAAACATACTCTCAGGGTACAGCTGAATGACCGGGGAGGGTCAAAAAATGGATAAATTTTATTACACCAAAAAAATTATTTTGTCTGGCAGTTTTTCTGGTTCATACTGCCCGGTTTTTAAAAACTTCATGCTTCAATGATTATGCTAAGTAGTGGTCTGATACAAAAAGCTATACCAACATAAACGATTATTGTGGACCTATAACGAAAACTATGAGAAGCATGATTGCAAATCTGGAAAATTTTTTTCAAGGCTTTCTTGAGCTGCTTGAGAAATAGGAAAGCTGCTTTTCTATATTTCTAGATAATCTTGTTAAATTTTCTCGTATAAAACAATACATACTCGTTAGTAGCCTCTTTAATCGTAACATCCTCAAAGTAACTATATGCACGAAACTACATTCAATGTCATCTTCTTTTTTCTGGGCATTCATACTCGACATCCTCCCGGGCCTGTATCGTTTTTACCAATTTCAGCTTCAAGTGGAAAAATGTCTCTGACCCCCCGCCTGGTTACATTTCCATTAGCCGTGCGCACTTGAACGTAGCGTGTGTCTTCATCTTGTGACTTTAGACAGTTGACTATCCGCCCCAATCGCCACGTAACCCTTGGCCCCGTGTCCCGCAACAGAACCACTTCACCCACTGTAGGCATTCGTTGTACCTCCCCCCGCTTGGACTTTTTTAGCTGTAAGTGTGCCTCGCGTAATTCTTGGAGGTATTGAGAGCGCCAGATATTCCAGAACTGGTCCAAACGTTTTTGAATTTTCTTCCATTGGAGCAAGAGTTCTTTTTTGGTATTACTGTTAGGTTTGAAGTTGGGATCGTCGGCGTCTTGCTCTGGTGGCGGCATATTAAGTTGAGACATTGGCGCAATGAAGTCTCCTGGTGTGAGTGCAGTTGTGTCGGTTGGTTCAACCTTTGGCGATAAAAGTGGTCTTGAATTCAGGACAGCTTCAACCTGTGTAAGAAGGGTGACAAGAGCGTCCTCGTTGATGCTTGTCTTCCAGAGCGTTTTACGTAGAGCTCTTTTAACTAAGCCAACCAGCCTTTCATATAGTCCTCCGTACCACGGTGACTTCTCCGGGATTGTTTTCCAATTAATTTCCTTAACAGAGAAAAGAATTTTCAACCTTTCTAGAATTTCTTCTGCTACTCTTTCACCCCAAATAGCGCTGAGTATATTCGCAGCCTTGGTGAAAGTCGTTGCATTGTCTGATAAGATAGTGCTGGGTGTGCCCCGCCTTGAGATGAATCTGACGACCGCATTTATCGCAGACTCTGCCGTGTTGTCTCTAATCAGCTCGAGATGGACTGCTCTGGTTGTGAAGCATGTAAATATTGCAACCCATCTCTTTTCAAAAGGCGCCCTTTTCACTGCAGGTTTTATGAGGAGCGGTCCCAAGTAATCCATTCCTGTATGCTTGAATGCTGCTGATCGTTCAAGCCTTTCTTTTGGCATAGCGGCCATTTTTGGGGTTCGCAGTGGCCCACCTTCCAGTTTGCGGCAAACGAGACAACATTTTATGACCCGTCGGACGTCGCTAAGCCCTCGCGGTATCCAATATCGTTTCCTTACTTCTGTAAGAGTGCTCCGTGCCCCGAAATGCATTGTTTGACCATGAGCCTCTTCAATTACTAGCTTAGTGAATGTGTGGCTTCTCGGGAGAAGAGCTGGAAATTTAGCTTCACGTTCAATGGGAGCGTTTGCCATTCTTCCGCCACAACGAAGAATTCCATCATCTAAAAACAGATCTAGTTGCTTGGTGAATTTTGTGTGTTTATTTTCGCGTAACACAGATATTTCTGTACTAAATTTTTCTTTTTGAATTGCCGTAATCCACAATCTGCGGGCGTCTGTCATTTCGACTGCTTCAATAGTCGAGTGCTGGTGCCTTTTTCCTCGTAAGGCACTAATGAACCTTTGACAATAACAGGTAACTCGTAGTAATTTGGCTAGCGATGAATGTCTTCCCACATCAATGTCGAACGGCGGTGTTACTGCAATTGTGTTGTCCACTGTGTTTTGCAAGTGTAGTTCACAGGTGAATCTTGCCACTGTACTCGCTTGAAGCAGCTGTTTAACGTCATCTGATTTGATCATGTTTTGTGGCCATTTAGACTCTTCTTTTTTCAACCAGCCCGGACCTTGGAACCATGTGACTTGGTCAAATTTCTCAAACAGAACTCCCCTCGATGCCATATCTGCTGGATTTTCTTTAGACGGTACGTATCGAAATTCAATATCGCCTCTGCCAACGATTTGCTGCACACGTCTGTTGACGTACTGATCTCTTTCTTTTGGGGAGTTGATCCAGTGAAGGGCGATTTCGGAATCTAACCAAAGGATTCGCCGTTGTATGTTTCTTCGCAGTTGTTTTTCAACAAATCGTATAGCTCTTGCGCCAATCAAGGCACCCAGAAGTTCTAACCGAGGAATAGTAACAATCGGTTTGATCGGAGCAATTCTTGCTTTGGAAAACACTAATGCCGAGTTGTTTGTCTGTCGTATGTAAACTGCAGTGGCATACGCTGACAGGCTGGAATCAGAAAAAGCATGAAGTTGCAAGGTGGATTCATTTAATACGGTCAGTCTCTGTATCTTTACTGTCGTGCATCTTTGAATTCCATCAAGAATTGTTTTCCATTGCTTTTCGTGTTTTTCGGACACAGGTTCGTCCCATCCGTAGCCTTCTTTCCATAACTCTTGCAGTTTCCTTCTACCGCTGATAGTTATTGGACTGAATAAGCCTAAAGGATCAAATGCTTTTGCTACATTGTGTAAAATCAGTCTTTTTGTCGGCTTTTCATCCATGTCGACTTTTGAACCGATCCGAATTTGAATGGAGTCTGTTGTGGTGTCCCATAACACGCCGAGAACTTTGGTAGGTAGCTTCGACCTGTCGGTTTCTGATAGTCGCTGCATAAATTCTTGGCTGTTAGACGCCCATTCTCGCAAATTCATCGAGGCCTTTCCGAATAGTTCCTTGCCTTCTTTGTATATTCTATGGGCTTCTGCAACGGTTTCTGCTCCGAAAAATATGTTGTCCATGTAAATATTTCCGCGGACTCTATCTGCAATGTCTCCAGGATTCAAATCTAGATGATGATCAATAGTGGCACCGAGAAGATATGGTGAAGCCACGATACCAAACGGAGTCCGTTTGAACCGCAAAAACTCCAGATTGTCTTTCATGGTTGGCTTTGTCGGGTCCTTAAGCCAAAGAAACCGCGTGCTGTCTCGATCTTGCTTTTGGAGACCCACTTGCAAAAATGCTTTCTCTATGTCAGATGTCAAAGCAATGTGGTTCAGTCTGAAGCGTAAAAGCAATCCAACTATGTCCTCGAGGTAGTTGATTCCAGTGTAGATAAGATCGTTGAGGCTCAAACCGTCCGGTTTGGTCTTTGCACTAGCGTCATAAACAATTCTAACCTTGGTTGTTGCTCGATTGCTCCGGATATGGGGGAAGTGAGAGATGTAGTGTACCACTGTGCCGTCCTGTTGACTAGGATCAATTACTTCTACCACATCTTTTTCTTTTTGATCGGCAATTATTGCGTTATATTCCTTGAAGTTTCCTAGTTTTTCGTGATTGGCACACAGCTGATCCAGGGTGCGCTGCAGGCGATATTTGGCCATTCCAAGATTGTTTGGGATCGTGGGCTTTTCTGGTTTCCAGGGCCATCTGACGTAGTATCTTCCTTCTTCGTAGATAGTTGTATCTTTGAAATCGCGCAAAAGCTTACGTTCACGATCATTGGAGCCTTCATCTTCTTTGATTCCGATTTGCTCTAAGGTCCACAGATCTGATAGATTCTGTTCGGTGTGGCACAGAAACGTGTTGATTACAGGACTTGTTTGATTGGACTGAAGGACACTTCCAGCTAGTATTGGTCCAAATGGCGTCTGATACAGCACCAGGTTATCATGGACCATTACTGCCGCGGTAACCTGTGGCCCAATGATGTAGTTGATGTAGTCCATTCCTAACAGGAGATCGATTTTCTTGTGTACCACTTCATGCGGTGGCATATTCACCGGTTTGTAGCCTTTGAGTTTTGCCAATGCGTCTTTATTCAAAGTGACAGGGTACAGTGGAAGTGGAGGTGCCATTTGTGGAATTGCGTATGCTTGTATTCTCAGTTTAAATCCATTTCTTCCGTGTATTTCAAGTTCTACAACCTGGGCTTTCACTTTTTCGACTTTATCAGTATTAAATCTTGCTGTATTGAGTGTAATATCTCGCAACGGTTGCAGTTTAAGCCTATCGGCTGACTCTTTGTCGATGCAAGTTCGACGTGCTCCCCCATCCAAGTATACATGACAGGTACCGCCTTCACCTGTTTCCGGATTATTCACTTTTGCCATGCAGGTTGCCATTATTATTCCGTCTTCGCCGCCACCGCCAGCGACGTATCCTTGAAAGTGTTGAACTTGATCTTCCACTTTAGTTTCATCTTGTTGTTCTTGTGACGCAACCAAGTTTTGGGATGTGTTGTTCCCTTGCTCCTTCCCCGGACAAATACTTGAATGATGGCCAGTTCTTTTGCAGTGGAAGCATGCTTTCTTGCGTTTACATTCCTTGCAACTATGTTGTTTTCCCAGACATATATAACAGCGGTTTTCTTTGCGGATTATTTCTTTACGTGCTGAAACATCGGGTACCGTGCGGCATTCGTCACTGTAGTGGTTTGTCTTCCCGCAGAATACACAACTTCGTTTGTTCTCACTTGCGGCACCAAACTGCAACAGCGCGGCGGCAGTTGGTACGAATGGTTGCATCGTTTGGTCCCCCGGCGATTCCATTTTTGCTCTTAGTTCTTTCTTTTGCCCTACACGAAGCATGTTTTTCACGTCCGTCAGGAGTCGAATGAACTGTTCCATTGTCCAACCTTCCTCTTCTTCGCCCTTTAGTATTCTCATTCGCTTTATTTCCCCTTGAACTTGATTTGGCAGCTTTGACAGTAACTGATAAACCTGGTAGTCCAGCGCGGTGACTGGGACACCCATTTTAACTAGAGAGGCGTTGGTTGCTCGTACTTCGTCTATAAATGTTTCCATATTGCTGAACGTTTCTTTCACGTTAGGTAAGGACTGAAGTGATCTTAGTCTGGCTTCAATCAAGTCTTGTGGTTGACCATACTCTTGTTTCAATATTTTGACAGCTTCGCCATAGCTAGACCCGTTCAAACCCAGCCCTCTCACTTTGTTGTAGGCTGTCCCTTTCAGTGATTGAAGGAGATAGTCTAACTTTTGTTTGTCCTGGAGGTTGGGTTGGGAGTGAACATTAATTTCAAAACTTTCCCAGAAGTTCGACCATTCCAGCCGGTCTCCTGAAAATGTCGGTAACTGCAGTTTTGGCAACTTTGTGAGAGAAGGTGCCTGATGGTTATGTGGTCTCTGGAGTCCCGTTCCCCCAGGCCGTTCTCCGATTTGTCTTCCTATTTGGTCCACCATCATGCGCATGTCTTCTCTGTGCCTATCCATTTCCTCTCGCCGCTGAGCTTCCGACCTTTCCCTTTCGGCGCACCATCTGTCCTCCATTCGCTGCATGTCTTCTCTTCGCTGGTTGTCTTGTCGTTCCAACAAGCCCATCATCAGTCGGAACATTTCTGTCATGCCTCCCCCAGAGGATGTTT
The DNA here is from genome assembly GCA_030248245.1 of Trissonchulus sp. WLG1_4. Lineage (NCBI taxonomy): Eukaryota > Metazoa > Nematoda > Enoplea > Enoplida > Ironidae > Trissonchulus > Trissonchulus sp. WLG1_4. Next base: position 103,429 of record JASANF010003234.1, on the reverse strand, counting down.
CAGCTCGATTTGTTCCAAAATGGCATTGGCTGTGATTAGAATTGCCAGCAGCGTAGCCGGCCCCCCAGACAGCAGCACCGACCCCCCAGCTAGCGTCATCGGCACCCCGGCCAGCACCGCCTGCCACCCGACCAGCAGCACCGACCCCCCAAGTAACGTCATCGGCACCCCGGCCAGCACCGCCTGCCCCTTGACCGGCAGCACCGACCCCCCAGCTAGCGTCTTCGGCACCCCGGCCAGCACCGCCTGCCCCTTGACCAGCAGCACCGACCCCCCGGCTAGCGTCATCGGCACCCCGGCCAGCACCGCCTGCCACCCGACCAGCAGCACCGACCCCCCAAGTAACGGCATCGGCACCCCGGCCAGCACCGCCTGCCCCTTGACCGGCAGCACCGACCCCCCAGCTAGCGTCTTCGGCACCCCGGCCAGCACCGCCTGCCCCTTGAACGGCAGCACCGACCCCCTGGGTGACGTCTCCGGCACCCCGGCCAGCACCGCCTGCCACCCGACCAGCAGCACCGACCCCCCAGCCGGCGTCATCGGCATCCCAGCCAGCACCGCCTGCCACCCGACCAGCAGCACCGACCCCCCAGCCGGCGTCATCGGCATCCCAGCCAGCACCGCCTGCCACCCGACCAGCAGCACCGACCCCCCAGCTAGCGTCTTTGGCACCCCGGCCAGCACCGCCTGTCACCCGACCAGCAGCACCGACCCCCCAGCTAGCGTCATCGGCACCCCGGCCAGCACCGCCTGCCACCCGACCAGCAGCACCGACCCCCCAGCTAGCGTCATCGGCACCCCGGCCAGCACCGCCTGCCACCCGACCAGCAGCACCGACCCCCCAAGTAACGTCATCGGCACCCCGGCCAGCACCGCCTGCCACCCGACCAGCAGCACCGACCCCCCAGCTAGCGTCTTCGGCACCCCGGCCAGCACCGCCTGTCACCCGACCAGCAGCACCGACCCCCCAGCTAGCGTCATCGGCACCCCGGCCAGCACCGCCTGCCACCCGACCAGCAGCACCGACCCCCCAGCTAGCGTCATCGGCACCCCGGCCAGCACCGCCTGCCACCCGACCAGCAGCACCAACCTCCGGAGTATCATCACCGACCTCCCGGTCAGCACCGACCCCTCCGGCCAGCATTACCGGCTGTCGACCACCGCTAGCCTGACCAGAAGTATCGGCCCCTAGGCCAACGGTACTGACTCCACGACCAGCATTGCCGTCAACCAAAGTAACCAGAGGCTGCTGTAGAGCTGCGGGATTACAGTGGTGTCTCAGTAAATCTTCCATTGTAAAACCCCCACTGTCCAGTAGCTGGACCAGTAAATTAGACGTACCGCAATCGTTACAGGACCACGCGAATTCTCGTCCAAGATCCGTCAACGCCTCGTAGAGACTGTCTGTGAGCAGCCCACCGACTGTCCCGTTGATGCAATTCTGGCACCACCATTTGCAGCAGATGTCACAAATGATTCCTTCAGGCGTGTTTCGATCACATCTTTTGCAATTGTCAGCGCTAGTGGAAGCGCAGGCAGCCATACATAACCCAAATTAATGTCCAAAAGATCGAAATCTCTGCTACCATTAATGTATAAAACAATACATACTCGTTAGTAGCCTCTTTAATCGTAACATCCTCAAAGTAACTATATGCACGAAACTACATTCAATGTCATCTTCTTTTTTCTGGGCATTCATACTCGACAAATTGCCCGAAGAGCAAGTCTGACACCAAGCCAACATCAGGTAAACAGTCGGTATTTGTACAAAAAGCTATGCTAGCATAAAGGAATGTTTTAAACGTAAAGTTTGTGAAAGTTGTAGGCTAAACATATTACAAAGTGTATGAAAATACTTATGTTATGTTTCAGCAAAACTGATTGAAAAGTTTGTGAGACATGAACTTTTTTCTATTTCATCAAAAATATACTAAACAGTTTTGCTAAAACTTGGTTCAAATAGTTGTATCTATTATTTTGTTGTTCTATCTATTGTTTTGTGATGCTTTAACAATCAAGCTAGGATGACTTGTTAACGTTATGTCACTGTTCGATTATTTACATACTAAACTGTATTACTATTAGCAAACTACATGTATTCACTTATTACATGAGCGAGATTTGTCCCAGTGCGTATTACTGTAGTCGTATTCAAGCACGTGTTGTCTTGTACTTAAAAAGTTGCTCGTTACCCTGTGGCGTTTTGTTTACCTGTTGCTGTCCATTAATTACGCAGGGAACCTGCGCGCTGATTGGCTTTATACTTATTGTAAAAAATTTTAAAGGGTAGGCCAATTCCAACCAGCGCATCTGCCTGAGTTATATCACTTACGTACAATTCAGTGTCTCATTCCTCTTCTGTAAGATTGAGGCACGATTATGTACTTTTGCTATTATGTACTCTTGATAGTACACATTGATTAGTCAAAACAGCAACTGGACTTGAATCAATCAACGTTGTTGCATGTATTTCAGTGCACATGCTACGTCCTGGCGATGTGAAAATTGTCGCTGCGTTTGGAGATTCAATTACAGTGAGTGAAGTTGAGCTACCGTTCTGAAGTTTGCAGCCTTGACTAAATTAGACTATCATTATGTATTTAGTCGCTAAACTTACTTACTGAAAGAAAGACAGCATCAGTACAGGAATAATCCAGGGGTGAATCGAACTATTCATCTCTGGTTTTTGGCATCTGCAGCGCTGTCGCTGAGCTACGGGGCCAATGCTGATCTGTCGTTAATCCCTTTAAATATAAATGTAATAAACGGGTCTAAGTGACATACCTTATAAAAGTGTCTCACTGATTAGTTTAGTAACATTTATTTAGTTTTCTGACATTTTAGGCAGCAAACGGGGCTGGAGCCTCATATCTTGCTGAAGTTGCATTGGAGTACCGTGGCATCAGTTGGAGGTTATATTTGCCCCTCATTTGTTTTAAGGTGGTAGTTCCATAATCGCAGTGACACGTTTTTCTGACAGATCTTACACTAATGAGTAAAGAGACTACTATTTTCTTAAACTACACCAAAAAACACCAAGAGCATTTTTTATTTGGTGTAAAATACCATGGTTAAGACTACACTGTAAGCCAGTGGAGTAGCTAGTCTTAACTTTGGATTTTATCAGTGATCAAAACGTGATAGTAGGCAGTTTTGAGTCTTGTTTCGAAAAATTGCAGCCATTTTATTCCTGCTTTACTTGTTGTTCTAAAAAAGAGCTTTGAAAAAAGCCTCATGTAAAAAAACTGCGATTCTGGATCTACCACCTTAAATCCTGAATAAATTAATATTGGATTTGATAACAATTATTACATATCACTGGCTACCGTACAAAAAAACAGCACTACGTACTACGTAGCACATAAAAAATGATGACTAATTGACAACAGAGGTGGTCTGTGATAATATATGGTGTATATCATAAATAATGCTAATTGTACCATACTGTAATTGTGCCATACTACCAAGACTGTTTAGATAAGATACTTCAGTACTGGCACCATATCAGAATACTGTATTATTTTAGCATCGGCGAAGACAACGACTTGGACGCAATGGTCACGCTGCCCAGTTAGTTTATGTCTCTAGAACTTGAACATGTATTTCGGTTTCAAAAAACTCACCCAACCAAATGTGCCATTTTTTGCATAAAAAAAGAAGGGGTCACTTTTGTATCGTTTGCAAAATCTTAGTTAAAACGTTTTCTTCAGAAAAGATGCTAATCTGATCTCTGAATCTCACTTCGGTTTTTTTAGACATTTTAAATAAATACAATCCGGATCTAGTTGGAGCATCGCATGGAGTCGCGCCGGAGTGGGACAGTGTCAGAGCGAAACTGAACGTGGCTGTTCCTGGTTCCGTCTCTGGGTATATTGCAATATATTGTCCAAATGCGGGTATCTTAAAGCGCCCTTAAGTCCTTAAGACCTTAAGTCTAAACCATAAGCCAAAACCTAAGCCTAAGCCTAGATCTTAATCTAAGGGCAAATAAGGCAAACCACGAAAATGTTTAAGCGTCATAACCAAAACTAGTACAAAAAATTTAAAAATAGTACCCACTTTATGAATTCCAAAATTTGTTCGCAAGTCATGTTTTTAGGAATCTGCTAAAAAATGCAGGCTTTGGTATTGATGGTAAATGCGAGTGAGAATTATATGAAAGCAAAAAGCTGAACACCTTTTTTCAGTTGAAAGTTGGCCAAAAATTATTTCGCTACAAGTAATAGCTTCTCATAACACTTTGCATAACGTCTTGCATAAATGAAATTGCTGTATTGTATTAAATTGTAAAACTTTATGGGATTCATGAAAGCAAAAAACATATATTAAATTTTCATGCGATTTGTTTTTAAACTTCAGAGATTTAATGAGTGAAGCCAAGAACTTGATGCGTCGTCTGCGAAAACTGAAATTGCACGGAATCGATTATCAAGACGAATGGAAAGTCATCACCATTTTCATAGGAGCAAATGACGTTTGTGGCGCATGTCCTGGAAGCTGGGTAAAGTCGTCAACTTTTTATATCAACTTTGCTTATTTTCTCAAAAAACTATGTTTATTCCAAAGAAAAAAATAACCTAAAAAAGTAAAAAAGTGTAACGTGAAGTTTGAAAAAACTAAAAAATACAAAATTATGGAACCACGACAGTCGTCACTGTGTCAACGGTTAAAAATAAATGCACAAGTTGTTACTGTCGTAAATTCTGCATTATATTTCTATTGTTTTGTTGTTTCGATTTGCTTTAAAGAACGGAAAGTCTATTATGTTGTGCTATGCTCACTTGTTGAACTTGTTTGATTCTAGGACACCTACACGACTCGAAACTACATAAACAATCTGAAACAGCTGCTCGATTATTTGGAGAGTAAACTACAGAAAACTTTCATCAATGTGGTGTCCCTTGTGAACGTCACCAGACTAGCCGAGACACAACACATTCAAACATGTAACACAATCCATTCGTAAGTTTGTTTCGACAAGCCAATTCAAAGATAATTTGTTGATTCGAAATATATTTTTAGCTCAATGGTTCCTTAAAAGAGTTCTATGTTTTGTCTCCAGAAAATTCAAAGTGCTTAAGTCAAATTGTAAATTATGTGAAGTAGGTAATCACAAAACAATTGGCAACTTTTTTGTTAGATTTTAATTAAATTTTACGTCATTAAATTAAGCAGTTTCTTATTCGGTCTGAAGTTAGAGAATACTAACATAAGTTAAATCTGGACAATAGACTTGGCAGTGGGAAAAGTGTCATACTCTTTAGGTGTAACTTATAGGATAAATATTTTCAATTCCCACACCCATTTTCATTTCAGCATGGAGTGTCCCTGTGTTACTTACCAACACAATGCAGATTTGCCAAAATTCAACAATCTGGTTGAAGAGTACCAGTTCTACACGCACCAGTTGGTGGCTGCTGGGGGTTACGACCTGCGCAACGATTTTGCCGTCGTGGTGCAACCATTTTTGGAAAATATCGAAGTGCCAAAAAAGGTGAATAGAATTGATTCGGAGTTTTGTAGCTTATGCTTACTCAACTTTACTAAATATCGTATCGTATAATATTTCAACTAATATTTCAAGTTTAGTTACGGAATTATTGGCACGAGTGCAGACTGCCAAAAACTTCATTGATTAGGAGTTACACATCAATCAGAAATATGTCATGGGCGCAACGATCAAGCTCCAGCTAGTCTGTACAATTGTTGTAAACTGACACTGCACACGTTATAAAACCATTGTGCCGTGGCAATAAGTAAAGCTATAAGTTTATCGCATCAAGAAGTGCACAATGTATAATAAAACTTACATATGTTCTAATAGTACTAGGGTTGTTTTGATACACCTATTTTTCAATTCATTTGATCTGATTCTGTGAGGGCTTCTCTAAAAACAATTGACTTGATAAGATTTCATGCGTTAAATATCATAACTGCATCAAAACTAGGTTTATTTGCACCAAAAATCAAAACAACCGTAAAGCCCGGTTCATACTTGTCCTTAAGGACACAGGGACAGTTACAAGGACAATTTTCGGTCAGCTACTCTGAACAATTGACGCAAGCGTTTCGGCTAATTTTTTGCATACAATCTGTAAGAGACCCCAGCAGTAATCAAGCGAGAAGTTGGCTTATTTGGCCAGGCAGTTTGTTTGGAATCGCTTAAGGACAAAACGATAGGGACAAATATAAGGACGAGTATGAACCGGGCTTAATTATGCACGTCACGTGACATGTTTAGGTGGTGGACAACGTGACTGAAGTTGATTTGAGTTACTTCGCGCCAGACTGTTTCCACTTCAGTGCTCGAGGCCACGCGGCGTTGGCTAGAAATCTGTGGAATAGCATGGTACTGCCGACTGCGTTAAATGACAGATTTCACTGGAATCTCATAATATTGTTTTGCTTGTTTTGCAATTTACATGAAATTTAACTTTTTATACTTTTAATCATTTGATACTTTTTGCTAATCTGTTAATGTTTCTTGTACTTTCTTATCTGTGATTCCTTTACTTGATACATATTTTGATTAGTCTAACTATTTTGTTTTAGTTGAGTCCAATTAACAAAAAACCACACCCTATCAGCACAGAAGAATTCATTCCCGCCTTGAAGTGTCCTGATGAGGTTAGTTATATAATTGCCTAGCAAAGTTTGGTCAAAATTACATTAAAAATGTCTGTGAAGCATTGTAAATAAATAAATAGAGCCTACAAGACTATGCAGCAGTAAAGTAGTGGTTAGCATTCTTGTCGTCGACGTGAGCGATACTTGAGCGACCACTGCTTTCGTTCTAAAATCTTGAAAACATATATGTCTTTTTCTTTAGGACTGTCCATACTTCCGTACCGTAACCAATACTTTCAATTGCTCGGCGGAGTTCCTACAATCAGCAGACTCCAGAAACTTTGAACAAATCCTCTCGGTGTATGACGAAGTGGCGGCAACACTGAAACAGCCAGCCGTATTCATGCAAATCCCATCGGCCGACGACTACGCTCAAATTGGAGATTCCCAGCCCAAAACCGAGCATCGTCACGGAGCAATCATCGGATCAGCCGTTGCTGTTATTGCTGCACTGGCGCTTGCAGCAGCGGGCGTTGTGATTTGCGGTAGAAGACGACAGGTGCTGCAAATCAATGAGAACACGCCGCTGCTTGCCGGAGGCGATTCAGTTCAAATCTACTGAATGACTGTTTTTATAAAAATCGTGATTCTGGGTTGCAGGACATTTAAATTATTATAAGTATCAATTAATTGATGCGCTGTTTGTGTTTGGCCAGCGCAACTAAAAAACATATCTCTGTCGGTAATAAACAAAGGTAACGCCATTTCTAGTGCAATGTTTTTACTGGCCAAGCGAATGTGTATGTACAAACAGCATATCAGTCTTGACTGGTGCTCTAGAATCTGGACAGTTCTGCAACCCATGATTTTTAGGAACCTTCATTTTATAATACGTTTTGTAATTTGTAGTGTAATTTATATCAATGAATTTTTAGGTGAATTTATTAAAAGATTTATAAGCCTCCAATATAATAAAACTAAAATAATGTTTGTGTTGGTGTATAATGTTTATCTCTTAGTTTTTCAAACACTATGAAATGGCAAGAGTTTGACGCTATAGAGGATGGGCTTATTTTTTTTGAATACCTTCCTTTTTTATTTTTATTTCAATTTTCATGTTTTACAATACCGTCTTTGTTTCTATCAAAAAAAATTAGGGACCCATCTAGCCACACTGCTGCCACACTATGTAAGGGCATATTTATAATAATGTTAAAGAAAATTAGCCTAAGAGTCCCTGATTGAGTGTTTATCACTTTTTATAAATTTTAACAATTATTTAGCTGTTAATAGTTTGCTTACTGAAGTTTCCTGTTTCTTGTAATGAAATTTAGGTAATTTATTTGTGCTTGAAATAAAAGGGACTACATTAAAAGCTATTTAAAATGCAATCTCGACTTACTAGATGCTACAATACAAATGCTTGTCAAATTACATTTGAGAATAATTTCTTAGCGATTCATATTATAATAATAATAATTCGTGATTAACAGTTTCTAAAAAATGTCTTAAGCTAAATAAATCCTTTAATTCCGTGTCATCTAGAAATCATCATCAGAATCCCCAACTTCATCGCCGGGGGGGCGTCGGTCGACGTCTCCAGCGGCTCCGGGGGCTTTGTCCTCATCTCTAAGGTCTTGGTTTTGCGAGGGGGCGTCACTGAACTCATCTTCCGCCACTATACCGTCCCCCCCGCTCATGGCTGTCTGTCTGTGCATGCCCGGACGGGACAAGTGACGCTGCGGTCTCCCGCCCCCCGCGGACTTGCCCTCGTCATCCATCATTTCTTCGTCATCGTCACTTATCACGCTGTCATCATCCTAAAAACGAGTGCTGTTTTGGTATACTATAACTATAACTAAAACTAGTTTCAGTATATGATACTAAAACTAAATTAAATTAGCTATACACGTAGGCATGACCAGAGCTAAAACTAAACTAAACACAGGCTACTATTATACTATACCTGTATCAAAACTGAACTAATTTCAGTGTGATAGTAAAAACTGACGGCGGGGCCGGAGCGTTACTAGGTACGTTTTGCATAACCCGGTTTCAACCAAATTGAAATTTGGAGACTTTAAATGTTCATTGATTGGCGATTTATAGATTGATGTATTGATTGATTTTCTTCAATTGATTAATTGTTGAATGCTTTACCTCGTCCTCATCTTCTTCATCACTCAGTCCCGCTCCCGTCATCGAACCATAAATCTTCGGCTGCGATTGAGCTGAAAAAATTTGTATGGAATGTGCGAAAAAGCATTGATATTTTAATTTATTATGATCTGATTGAACTGGATATGATTCAGTCTTGGGATATTTTGAAAGTATACAAATCGATTTCAAAATTAATTGAAGTACTACCAAAAATAATATGTGCCTGTTTTAGATAGATTGTTTATGTGGACTTTCTGTTATGATACCAACACACGAACATCAGATACACTGTGCTGTTGAAATTCCTATTGATTAAATACTATTGCCGATAGTAAACCTGTCTGACGCAATGTGAGGTCTTCCTCGTTGATGCCCATGTTCTGCACTTGTTCCTCCACAGCGGCGATTTTAGCTCGTTCTTCTTCTCGCATTTTCTCCGCCATTTTTCGCAACGACATCTCGGCTTCCTAGAAAAATACTTCGTTTCTGAAGGATATTTTTACTTTAGGTAGTGAGTTATGCTTCTACGCGTTTTGTTTGTTCTCTCGTTTTTTTTCTTAATAGTCTGTAATCACAAGCAAACTGACTGAGTTTGATCGATTAACAGCAACGGAAACGGTTTAAGTTGACATTTGAAGTGAAACCGATAAAAAGGAACTGAACGGAAATTCTCATTAGCTCATAAACTGAATCTGAATTTGTTTTCTCAATTACACTGAATTTTGTACCGCAACGCGTTCTTGTTCTGTTTTGTCGTATTCATTTTGAATCTGTTCCAAGTACGCCAAGTTTCGAAATTTCTGTACGTAAACGCTGTACAGCATTTGCAGCTCCTTTTCCAGTTTTTCGTATTCATCCATGTACGCGGGTCTGAAAGAAATAAAAAATTAATTTATCTTTTTTATTTATAATTGTCTAGTGAAAAATTGATTGACAGCTTCAGATGTCTGTGACAGGTCTTTAAACCACCTCTCACCAAATATGTACCTTCTACACACATATGTACATACTCTTATAATTTTGCCAGCTGATAAATTACACTCAAAATACGAATCGATCGATATATTAATCTATTTTTGATTTTTCAATGACAAATTTCACAATCATGCCCACATTTTTGATCAGGAATATTCACTAATTGTTTTGAAAAGAAGTCAGTTCACCTGACTGCTTGAAGTTGCGTCAGTCGTTTTTGTTGTCGCTCCAAGTCCAGCCGCTTCTTTTCAATTTTTGCATCCAGCGATGCTTCATCTGCCGCGATATTGTTGAGATTTTGTAGAGTCTGCTTAATCTCATCCTGAACGATACAGAATACAATAAATAAACCGCAGAAGAAATATACTCATAGAAAAAAAGCTTATAAACATAAACATAACAAAATAAATAACAAACAACAGTACTTTGAAAACAGGACAACTTACTTGAACGGACTTTGTGGCGGTTTGTAAACTTTTTTCTACGTCAGCCAGCTCTAGTTGTTTTGATAACGCCGCTGTTCGATGCTCCTATAAAACAAATATCACACATTAATATTAATAATTGCTTCTTCTTGTTAAACACATTCATAGAAGATGTCAAACTGAAACCCAGTCGAAGTCAAGCAAGCATGATTGCATCAAAACTAAAACTTTTCATTACAATATTTTATATTAATCGCAAAAACATTGCTCATCCTGGACTTAATTTAATGTTGAATACGATTATTTGTGATTTCAGGCCACAGCAGGGGTTGCTCATTCAAAGCAGGGGATGCGACAAGTCCAACAAATGTCTATATTTATTAACCACCCTTTTTAGGCAATCAAAGTAATCAATTAACCTCTTACCCTCAGTTGCACTTCTTTGCCCAAAAGTTCATGCAGACTGGATCCTTTTTCGGTGATCTGCGAGGCCAGCTGGCGGGGGCGGCAAGCCATCACCCTACAACCAAAGAATCGAGGGGAAGAGGGGGGGGGGGCGTTCTCCAAGAAGAGGAGGGCCTTTCCGCCGCGGGGCGACCTCCGGGCCGACCCGTCATGATTTTCTTATATTATACTTAATTTTTATGTTTGTTTCCTAAAATTCTCAGTTTGCGGCTACCTTAGTTACTACGTTGAATTACAAAACAGTCTTACTTAACACGCACATTTCTATACGAAAAAGTTTAATTTGTGTATGTGTTGATCTAGTTTCATGAATTTATTAGACAAAAGTTATTTGCTTTAATCATAATGATGTATTTACATATGATAGCAACCCGTTAAAACTGTGAAGAGCTTTTAAAACCAGTATTTAGTCAACATAGCATAATTAGGTAGGTTTGCACGTGAGACTACTGCACCCGACCTTTCTACTTTTTTGTTATCGAGTAGTCCTTATCAAGCTAGAATATCTTTTCGGGTCGGTGTTCATTTTCTGTTCGTTTTAGGCCACTAATAATCGATGTTTCACCGCACTACCAAGCTGACCAATGGGAATAGTGTCATACTCTTCCTATTATGTACTCTTGTACTCTTGTACTCTTGTACTCTTGACTCATGTACTCTTGTTTTCACTCGCCATACCAGTCTAGTGTTTGACCAAAAGATGCTGGAGCCTGAGACACATCAAATCCCGCGATTGGATTACAATCATAACGAGTTACGATCATCAACGGTAGTAAAACAATATCACGCCACTTGTTGAGTCTCAGGGTTTAGTAATTTCTGGTCAGACTTTAGTCCAAATCATTGCAACCTTATCATGCAATCTGCCGATGACGGCGGTGACGGAAATGCTCTCGTCCAGGCCCGCCCCTGTGGCAGTGTCGTCGGCATTGTGCTGTATGGCGGAGTAGAGCAGTGACGCAATCTTCAGCAGTTCCTGCACCGCATAACCGTCCGCTTGGTACAGCTTCTTTGGATTCACCTTGATGCGTGCTTTTTGGATCTAAAATATGAGTAAAATACAAAAAATGGAAACAAATATACCTACGTACTAAATGACAGTTTGACGTATAATAGCGAAGAAGAAGAAGAACTAATTCTAACGAACTAACTAACTGTTATGTATAATGACAAATTGATTAACTAACTTGTGAAACGCTAATGTGTTTGTACGGTAGTTATGAATTTTATCAGTCAAAAAATCAGTATTTTGATATAAGTAATTCAGAAACCGTCGCGAACTGCAAGAAATGACGAAAAACGGACCACTTAAAACTGTAATTTAGTCCTAATTTTTAAACACTTGTTCAATTAGACTTATTTGCCCGATTTAAGCGGTCGAACACAGTTGTGTTAAGTTTTGCTTCTTTCCTGCGTTGTTGAATAGTCATATTACGGATACTCCACAAAACAATCCAACGTGTCTTATGTTAATAGATCTTACCAAAAACTGAGCAGCTGTTTTTATAAAGATTACTCGATCCTGCTCAGTATCAATTTCCATTGGAATATCGTATTCACTGTCATAACTGTAACATTAAATTTTTTAATAAGCTACTGTTAAAAATTAAAAGAAACAAGTTTGAAATTATCAATTATTATTATTCAAAAAACACGAATGCTCACAATTTTTTAAAGCGGCTTTAACATATACATATGTGAAATGAAAATAAGTGATTTTATTTTTATTATCATTTGTAAAACAAACACAGTTTAAACTATAAATAGTACATAAGTAAAATAAACCATAAACACCGTTTTAGCAGCCATGCCATGATTTCGGCAACCAGACGAAAATTGGGGTTTCGAAAGTTTTCTAGAGAAATCAGTCTAGGATATCCGAGTGATCGCAACATCTCCGTGAAATCTAAATCAATAACCAAACAAACTGATCTGAAGTTGAAGTTATATTAAAGTATGAGACTTTATAAAATAGTAAAGCAGGTTACTTTGGACGTGTCTCTAAAACTGGGAGTTTGTAATATGTACCTAATAGCTACTATCAAAATATTTTACTGTATAAATTTTATAGGTTAGTTAATACCATTGCTTAAGAAACTAAATCACCAGAATAATAGATAGAAAGTCAATAATTATTACTAATAATAATAATAATAATACTCACTTCGCACTTCCCGATACGACATTTTCTAGTCAACCAATTTCTCTGGTATAGGCTACACGGCTTTAATGTCCAATGGTTGCGTAGCAACTAGAAAACTGATAAATCTTTCTTTTCAGTGTTCATGTACGTAACTACGTACCTTTATCACATATTATTTGAACTTGAAAGAGAGAAAAAAGTAGCAAAAATGTTCCACTAATTTTTTGGCAAAATCTAAATTCCACTTCAAAATCATTCAATGTGCTTGAGTTGAAAGTTTTTTGCGCTGCCACCAAATAAAACCTAAGACTATCTAAACCTTACCAGCTCCATGATTTCCAAAATATTTTTACATATATTATTATATATTTACTAATAAATATCATTTTAATAATTCTCGTTATGATACTATTTTTACACAATACCCATCCCATACAAGTCGGATTTATAATGTACATAATCAAATTCTCAAATTCATCAAAATATTTTTTAGGAAGGTCAAATTTCCTACGTTGAATTACGAAAGGCAAATACGTTGGATTAACTCTGCAAGTGAGAGATACAACGTAAAAGACGTACGTATTCACTGCTAACTGTATGCTGCATCAATCTTACTGAAACTTGACAGAAACAGTTGCCTTAACATAGATTTTCAAACAAAATATATGAAGTACGATGTCTTATCTCTCAGTGAACAAGTTTTTTGTCGTGCAAAGTCAACTGCTTTCGCGACACTGCCCCCTTAAATTAGCTCAAGTATTTATCGATGCTCAAAATAATAAAAACTAATTTATTCTGTGAATTATGTTTATGTAATGTGTAGCATATTATGTACAATGTTGTTGATGTATATATATATATATATTTTTTATATATATATATATATATATATATATATATATATATATATATATATATATATATATATATATATATATATATATATATATATATATATATATATATATATATATATATATATATACTCACAAATGACTGAAGCTTCTCGAGCTCTCCAAGCATTGGGACCATTTTCAAAATAAATTGCAACCTATATTCGCATATTTTCATTTATGTATTTAATCAGAACAAAGTTACTTGATGATATGTTTTTGATTTCACGATGTACATAGCTTCCGCTTAATTTAAAAGTCTAGCTGCAGAATAAACGTATGGTGTTGATGAAATACGGCAGCGCTCAAAGTAGCAGCTTTAAAGACAATTTAGATAAACTTCGGACGTCAAAGGTTAGGTTTTTTCTCTTCCATTTTCTGAGAACATATTTGACACAACTTTTTATTCACAAAGAAAATTTTGAAAACCCAATTTTAACATTTTGTCTAAGAATTCATTATCCTTTTGGAGTCCCAGGCTCATAAAATGGTAGACTGCTTTTGGCTTAGTTTTACAAAGTCTCTAGAGATGCGACCATTCGACAAGAAATTTTTTTGCAAACAGCACCCACTTTTTCACAATATACATTTATGTCAGTCCAAAAGCGTAGGTTAGCAATTGTCTTAGAGCTAGATAAAGTTGCTAAAGTGTTCATTAGATGGTGAAATTAAATTTGGACAAGTTCTTAGTCTGGGTGGGCGCCGCTTAGATTTGATTTTTGCCGGACGAACTGACTTGGTCTTTCAGAAGGCACCTCAAGAGAGTTTCGAAAAAGCTCAATTGTGAGCCGATTGTACTTAACTGGGTCGGGCTAGCCTGGAATATTTTACGTGTTCGTTTTTCTTTCTATAACACTTTCTTTACTTGTCTTCTTGTTGCTTCCTCGGTAAAAAAAGAACGTCTCAATATATATTTCACTTTCTTTCAAGATGGACTTTTTTAGAAAAAGTCGCCCATTTTCCCAACTTTATATTCGCTTCACTGATATTTATGTTCAGTAGGGTCTAACTTCAGTTTCAATTCACATCGCTCAATGCCAAATTTATCGTCTGCCGAATTGAAAACATTTTATTACTGGATTTTAAGGAAACACCCATTCAGTTTCAAACGGAATCGACCGAATTTTTTGGTATTAGACCGAACGCACTCACGAGTTACCATAATTTAGTCGGTCTTAGGGTCCATCCGGAGAAAACGAGCTATATACTATGTTTGTGACTCAGTAAACAGTAAAACAGTAAAACAGTAAAACAGTAAAATGAATGTCAAGCAAAAAATGACATTGTAAATCTCCGAACTAGACGGGCTCAACTTTTAAGAAGCTAACTTTTAGTCCGAGTATGCAAATTGAACCGTTTACCGTCCATAATGAATTACATAATTGTTATTAGTAAAATTATTTCCATAACTTCTAGCGTAACGCTAACGTTTGAAAATTGAGCTTTTCCTTAAACTACATTCATTAAAAAAACGCTTGATTCCGCTTCATATACTATCAATTAATTATCAATTTATATTCCGTAGCACTAATGTCTTGAGAACTAGGTTATATCTCGATGACATTAAGTTTAGTTTAAATATAAACATAATAACATATACATATATAACACAAACATATAAATATTCTGACGTGAAGCTGTCATCTTTTTTCCGAGCTGTTTTTTCTTCCATTTTCAGTCGACTCTTTTTAGTGTAATGGATTTATTTTATTTTTAATCAGTATTAAGACTCCTTTACTCTTCATGTATGCATTATTCAGAAAATCATCTTTGTTTTTTAAGCCAGTTCGCTAGATTTTTTACGGAAACTGCTCAAAAGTAATTGTCGCCTTTCCATTAAAATGTCATTTTTCTAGTCACGCAATTCTTGAAAAATATGTTCTGCCATTGTTTTTCATTACGTAAAACATACATTGAAACTGCGTATATGCAAATGATGTAACTATAGTTACAGTTTGTATGTTGTATGTTCATTTATATTTATTTATATTTGTTGTATGTTATATTTCTTGATATTGAGAGCTAGTCGGTCTTATGCTTTGTATTTTTTCATTCCCTATGTTTATAACTTTGTCATTTCCTCACTATGTTTTGTTTTTGTTTTACAACTTCTTCATTGCATGATACCTAATACCTAATAACTCTAACAAAAATTTGTTATTTTGCGCTAGAAACTTCAGTATAAAGTACGTCACCCAAAACTGTGATACTAAAACCTTCTCATATCTTGATGTAAGTTGGAATATGAGGTTCAATTAATATTCTCATGAACGCATCATAATTTTTCATACTCTACTTCTCCATCGAAATTGTTGCGCGTTTCCTCTGTTTCAGCTGATTTCAATAAGACTATC
This sequence comes from Trissonchulus sp. WLG1_4, assembly GCA_030248245.1. Taxonomy (NCBI): domain Eukaryota; kingdom Metazoa; phylum Nematoda; class Enoplea; order Enoplida; family Ironidae; genus Trissonchulus; species Trissonchulus sp. WLG1_4. Next base: position 87,444 of record JASANF010003234.1, on the reverse strand, counting down.
GTTTTCATTCTTTTTCTTCCTACCTATTTATCAAATACATTTATCAAAAGTTAGTAGTAGGTATCTTTTTGAGGTCAGAGCATTTCAATGTTCGCGGGTTTCATGTTTAGCTTAATAAATGCACTACAGGCTAGCTGAAAAACACAATATTATGCCATGCCATGACTTTCTGCTGTATTTTCATCTAATATTGAGTGATCAAAAATTTCATTGTAACTCGTTATTTTCAAAAATGCATTTAAAAGTTAACCATCGGTTACAATGTATCTATATATATTTTTTATGATTTTGCCAGGCATAATTCATTCATTGTCATTCTGTATTCCTTTTTGAACGTCTATTAAATAATTTGAAAGTCTATTAAATAGATTTTATATTCATAAGTTGGCATTTTATTGTATGTCTTTAATGATTCTAAGAATCAATCTAGGATTAAAATTCAAATTTTATGTAATGTGGTAAAATCCTACCTACTGATCCTAATATTAAAGTTCCAATCTTATTTACTTAAGTTCCGATCGATGTAAAATTCAAATATTAAATTTTGATCAATGCAAAATTATGATTCCGAAAAATTTAATCATTTCGAATGTCGATTTTTTTCCTGCCAATGCTTTAAATTCATGAATCATTCATATCATCATGGATACAGTCAAAAAAATTCTTTCCTAATTTCCCGTTCGCAATTCAATGACTCAATTTATGTGCAACGACAGAATTTGAAAAATTAGCTCTATATTCTGACAGTAACAAAAACAGTTCCACAAAACTGACGTCACAGTGAAGTTGCAAGGCTCTTTTCCTGAGCCTCTTGTGTTCTAAGGAAACTGATGCTAAAGCTAAATCTGTCAGATTCAGGTGATCACTCGGTTTGCCCTCACTCGACAGAACCAGTTTAGTATTTCAGGAATAAAAGTAGTTGCGATTTATAGACCTATTTCAATTCAATGCTGTTGATTTGCGTAGTGCTAGTACTGACGTTATGCCTGCTTTGTTTGATATCTAAACATGACAGTCAAGATTCGCAAAAGGTTCGCAAACTCAGGATGATTGTAACACATTAAATACATACTTGTGTTCACGATGTTCTATTTTATTCGAATTCGAATAGAACGTTTTTGACCAAGTTACTTTTTAAAACACTTTTTGCGAATCCCGGCCGAAGTGTCCATCATTCAATATAAATACGTGTTGTTATTAGGTATGTTTAAATCGTACTATCAATATCATTTTCTCAGCTTGTAGCTGCATATCATAGCTGTAAAACTTGAAAATGGAAACTCTCCTTTCAGTGTCTTTTTTGACTTTTTTCACTGTGCAAATTTGCGTTGTTACATACCAGTACTTTTCAGTTTTTCAAGTGATGACCCGACCTCTTATTTGACGAAAATTCCCAATATGAAGCCGTAGCTTATGTTTTGGACTAAATTTTAACCTTGACTTATCCGGCTGTTTTGTTCCTAATTCCAAGAAAAGTCTCTCGTCTTTTTTTTCACAGCAACTTACCGAAAACTGGCTTTGGAAAAGCATGATTGTAACTTTATAGTTTTTTATTTACAACATATTTACTGTAACTTATTAGATTTACCGTAACTTAAACCATTTTTACCTATCTGCCCCAACAATGTAATTGTAATATGTAATTCTTACACGATGCTCTTTGACTAAAAAATTTACAGTTTTTATTTTATCTTCAAGTTTCATGAATTGAATTTCTGCTGAGTGAGACTTCATTGAAAACAGCTATGGCTTAAAGTATAACTCCACAAATCATGCTGTAATTTGGGCGTCTTCAGTCTCAGCCTCTAGAGAGCAGCCCACTACAAGTCCAAGTTCAAACTGATGAAATTAGTAAAACATCATTTCATCAAAATCCATGCAAGTTTGTCACTATTCTGTACTCTTGCTGTTCATGCTCACATGCAAATACAATTATTATTATAGAAGAAGAGTGAGACACTATCCAGTACTCTGGTTTCAGATGGAGCCGTGGTCCCTGCAGACCCGGACGCCACAGTAGTCCGGAAAACACCATGGCCTAGCCTTAGCCCTCGGCACAGCACAAAAACCATGGGTCTGGCGTCATCGGGTCTGTGGCTTGCCAATCTACTGGCTGGCCTCGTCAGCTTTGCTCGCGCTGACACCACTACAGAGGTCACTGATGGGTCAGCAGTTTATGACAACCCCTGCGCTCACACCAACACCAGCCATATAGTCTGCATTTTTTGGCACCTCAACCCACTCTGCTGCGGCATTCAAGGTATTGTATAACTTTTTTCTAACTAATGAGAAAATCTTGGATACATTTAGTTGCAAATTACTTAAACGGACTACGCCTTATTTTTAGTCTATTTCTTATGAATGGAAATCGTACTGGAAACAAGACAGTTGCGTGTTTTTACTCTGAGATTCAAGCCCAATTCAAAACTGTCACCGTACTACAAAAGATTGAACACGAATTTACTCTAGTTTATTTACTTATTGTGTTTGGTTTTAATTTTATTCAATTCATTTACCTATGTATTCCATTTGATCACCCACGTGATATAAAACGACTGTTACTCACGTAATGATGTGTGACTAATTATCCATAACAATTATCAAAAAGTCGTTACCGATATATCCCCGTCAACAGCTCAGTGTTGCAATTAGTTGCCTAAACTAATTGGTGTGTTGAACACTAAATACTTTTTTTCAATTTTTGTAAGTTATGAGTTGTGAACAGTAGAATTTTTTCGAACCACTTGAACGATTTAATTTTCGCTATATAGGCTTTATCAGTTGCTGTGCCGCAATCATTATTATATTTCTAACGACAAGACTCAATAATCAATTTTCCGGTAGAGAATAGTTTTATCGTGTTTGCTACACCCTGGTCTTTCACTTTTCTTTAATTCCGTCTCCGTCTTTTGGAATTCTTTGTCTAGACCAATTTTAAAAACGTAATCGATCATAAATTATCACTCTATTTTATTGCTGGGATAAAGTGCTACTGATCGCACAGTTTGTTTTTTCAATTAAATAATTAATCTGAAAAACAAAATTGTAGCACTGAAATTTCTCTTTCTGCTGTGGCACAATTTATGTATAATTTGTTTTAGAGTATGACTATGTAATGTTTAGTATTTCAATAACAGTTTTACGTATTAAAGCTAGGGATTTACATCCTTTAGGAGTTATGTAAAAAGTTTGGCAAGTGTAATAACTTCTCAAATTTAGCAAGTTCCAATTTTACTGAAGTTTAACATTAAATACATTATACTTTACTTCACTTAGACCCATAGGTTCATTTAATTTTTAAAAATTGTTAGCCACCACATGTCATTGTTCTCCAGCTTTATCGTTAGTCAGTATAAGTGGAAATAGCGGTAGGCCAAGAGACTTTTATTTGAAACTTAAGTACAAAGTCTGACCAAAAATTGTTGAACACTCGGAAAAAACAGCTGGCTTAGCGTGCTGTCGATGACTGAAATTTGTTTTTTCGTAATGAAATCATACTTTTTGTTATTTGTCAGTGTTCAACGCTTTTTTGTCAACCTCTACTTGTACTTTTAATAATAGAAATTTGGTTGTATTTAATGAAATTGAATGCACAAGTTCCAGATTATCTTAGTGTTCAACATTTACTATAACGTCAACGTCAAACTATAGTGCCGTTTTTGAACCAGAATATGCTGACATCATTTTCTATATTTCTATATCTTGCCTTGATTCTTTCACGTCCGAAAGTGCCATATTCAGCACACATAACCAAACTTGGTCAAAAGACGTGAAAACTGTTTTAATAAAAAAAGTAGAAAATACTTGATTTTGAATGCATTAAATAGATAATTTGAAACGGACTGAACAAAACATTTTAAGTGCTATTAAATAGATAAAAACATATCATAGTTTGCTTTTAAATGTTACATTACATCGACGCAGACGGACACCCCAAATGAGGGGAGCTTTGGATCGAATAATACACGAAGCTCTAAAAGAACTTATCTCGAACCTTCAGTTTTTAAACAAACATATTTCATCCACTAATTTTATACCACAATTAATTCTTTGATTTTAAATATGCATATAAATGGCAAAAAAATTCATAATCAATGGCTGGGATTTAACATTTTTTTAAACTAACTTCTTTTTCAAAAACAAATAATCAATAAGACTGTGATAAGCTGAGTTCCTCAAATGGCGTCTGTACCAATTTTGTACTTTTCTTGATATTAAATCATTTCGTAAATGTTATGTCTCTAAAACCATCAAATCATACTATATTTCATCCACTAATTTTTTACCACAATTAATTCTTTGATTTTAAATATTTCATAATATTTCAATTAAAACTTAAAAATTAAAATTTTTAAATATTTCAATTAAAACTTCTATAACACGAGTTTTTTATGACAACGTGTCAACAAAATTTTATCCAAAATTCAAGAGATATTCACCTTTTTTGTGTGCTCAAACTGTTTTAACTTAGTTTAGCTAAAACTTTGATAAATGGCTACGCTAGTAGTCGTTACAATTATTACTATTTAAATATTTTAGGTAGATTACGAGTCATGAATTTGATCCAGTTTTTATCACTCCAAACTTCTAGACTTCTAAACTTCTAAACTTCTATCAACTCAAACTTCTATCAATCTAATCTTAACATCTACACACATTAACAAAACAACGCAGTTTCATACTGTTTCTTAGGAATTCTTATCCTGGCGTTAACAACGCTGATCACCCACTACCTACATCTCTGCTATATATTCAGTGTAGTCCTACAGTAAGTCACTGTAATTCACTCTTGCCTACGGTCAACTAGTCTTGCAGACAAGGTTTCTGCCTATTTGCGTGACTACAAGTTCTTTGTTTCTAAAACAATAAAAAATTAGACGAAGTAGTTTGTTTTTTCATTCGATATATTATGTAGGTAATTATTTTTATAGATTCTTTTTTATGTAAATCTGTGAATTAAGCAAACTCTTCTGCTGAGTGAGAAGTGGTTAATAAGACCTGAGTGTCCATATTTCAGAGAAATTATTCACACTATAGCTAGCTTGATCTGAACTCTGGAGTTAAAACACCCCAAATTTGTCTAGGTATGGTGAGGGGGTTTTTAATTTCTACTTAGTTGCAATCAGGAAGGCGTTTATTGTGTTATTGAGTCGGTGATACATGAAAATGAAGCCGTCATGGTCTTTATTTTTAGTTTTGCTGTCTGTCCATGTTTAATTTTGGGTGGGTGGTGTGTTTTGTGTTTTTATTGTTTTTTTTTTGTTTGGTTCGTTGTGTGTGGTTGTTGTTGTTTTTGTGTGTGGTTATGCGAGTAGGTTAAGATCTTAGAAACTGCATAGAGACATATTAGTGTATCAACAGGTAGTGCGTTAAGCATTTATTGACATTAAGTCAGAGTTTGGGGCTTCGACGCCCCACCATTCTCAAGTTTTGCGTTCTGAGTTGTTACAGTTGCTGTCCTTCAACTTGCGTTTTTCCGTTAGCAGAAAAATGACCTACCAGCCCTTCCAGCGCAATTTAACACGGGAAATTCCACCTACCTGAAATTACATAGTTCAGATTCTGAATATAGTATATACGCGGCCCCTGAGGGGCTGATCAAGGGTTGCGTAAATAGTTGTTCCTCCAAGCAAACCGGGCTTAAACCTTTTTAATGTTGGTTAATAAACTTGATGGATTATTACCTGAGGGCGAGATTTGTACGGTTTTTATGTTTTAGTTCATTATTTAAGGCTAATTCGTTCATTAGTTTATGAATATATGTAGGTTAAAAATGGCCTTAATGGGTATATAAATAATTATCCGGTTTAAAGGATAAGCAACGAGCATTTTCCTGAATGTATTTGCTTTAGAGTTTTGCCACAGACAGTAAGTAAGGCTTTCAGCTTACAGACAGACGTATCTTAAAATTGGGTTTTTTCATATTTTTTAGCAAAAACTGAATTTTACTGTCGTAAAAAATATTGGGTCGGATCAAAATTGCAGCCATATGTCCGTTTGGCCGACAATGCACACCATATATTGAGATCAATTTTGTTCCGATTTTGCTGTAATTTTACAGATAGGAAGAAACAGACGACTCAAAAATTAAATCGACCCGATTAAATGCTTGCGAAAGCAGTCATTGTTTTGATTGGTATTTTTGGTGCAAGTATCAATCTAGTGCGATTAAATATTTTGCCACTGTTTTATAGTCACTTATTTTATTAGTTGTAGATGGTCTTTTATTCATTTCCATTGGTTGAGGTTTTTGAGTTGTTTTCATTTTCCATTCCAATTGATGACCGACTATTAACGGTATCTTAAAGTGGGTGATCAAAAAATAAATTCAAAATGCCTCAGGCCGAAGCCCTAAGCCTAAGCCTAAGCTTGAAGCCTAGTCTAAAGGCAGATAAGACAAAACCTAAACTGTCTCAACTGTCGGCACAACAAATCTCTCAATCATCCACTTAAGACATCCCAATTAACAACAATTGAATTTAATTATGTAACTTTAAGAATTGAGTCTAGCATAATGTGAGATTGATAATAATTGAGTCTTAATTAATGAAATAATCGGATATTTAATTTACATAACAAACTAATAAATTTTTAGTGCTTTAGTTTTCCAATATTTTTTATTTGCAGATTAATGACGCATACTTTAAACTTATTATGTAGATTTTTACCCGCGTTTCAGGTTTTAAGAAAGTAGTTCACAAATTTTGTAACAATGCTTGGTTTTCAACATTGAAATATAGGCGTTGCATAGTTTCATCCAATTTATCAGCATATCGCATATTCATTACTAATGTGGTAACTGTCAGTTGGTATACCTGATAGCTAATCAGTAATGATCTGTTAACCACCTTTGTAACTGGCGATACCCTAGTCCGAATATAGTCAAGAATCACACGAAGACTAATGCTTAAACTTGTTCATAAAGTAAGCAAAATAACAAACCTTTAGGCTTTGTTTTGTCGAAATACATTTTAATTCACCTGCTGTCATGATTAATTTAACCTACGGATCTTTCAGGTGCTTTGCACGTAACAATTGTCCAAGTTTTGACTTGATGTTGAAGTAGTATACAATACATACTTCTGTCTTTTTCACTAATGTAACGTGTAAAGCTAAACTGGGTGGTTCTTCCTTGACCGAATTAAGCAAGCTCAGTATACATGGGCTTAGAAAAGGTTGTCTCACTCCCCCCACAAGTCCACTTTACCCTCCCTTCAGACAGGTACTTCCCCTCCCCCCTAATGTCCAGAATGTTTAGAATGTTGAATATAGTAGATCATGAGGGCAAAATTGGTGGCTCGCGAAGCTAAAATTGCCTGAAAAGTCCCAACCCCAGAATGCCCAAGATGTCTGACTTGCCCCCAGCCCATGCACATGTAGCTCACTAAACTTTAACTAAAAAGTTGAAGCTACAAATAATAAAAACCGTGTATTGTACCAAGAACCAAGAGGTGTTAGAGTTTGTTTGTCAGTTCCATACCTTAATTTGGACATCCATTACCAATTTCGCATTTCGTCTGTACAGTGAAGTTGCATTACGTTTTTGAGCTTGCGTGATAATTTAGAAACTGCGGCCACGAAGTAGAAAAACCGAAGAAACCGAAACCGAGAAACGAAGTAGATAAAAGTTCACGACTGAAAAAGAACTTCCTAACTTTCAATTCATCAGCTTTCAGTTTCACTCCAAAGTTACTACAAGTAAACATGAAAGCAAGCTAATATAATCAAAACTACCCAGCAGTATACACACACAGCCTTTGCATTCATTTTTGAGTACACTGGAAAGTCTTGCAGCGAATGTAGCCCCTGGTCACATCAGGCCTAATCTTTTTCTCGCTTGACTAGCCCTTTTTAAACGAGAAGGTTTCCGTTGAAGTTCTTGATAAGTCGTAGCTCTTTGTAAGACATTTAGGAAACATTTTTAAGAATAACAGGTCGCCAGATTCTTGAAAAGAGGACTTTTGCTTTCTGTCTACTCTTAGATTCCAACCAACGCCTAATTAATTCATTTCGGTCTACTGACTCTCTCCACAAGTAATCCTTTTACGCTTGTACCTGTTAGGCAGTACTATGGGACGGGAATACTTCTCTTAAGTATACTGACATTCTGTAGAAATTTTACCGGCTAAACGGATATACGGCTGTAAGTATGAATCGACCCTAATAAATTATTACATGTCTTCGTAATGTACATATTTAGTCGTCGTGAGGATATGATTACTGTAAAAATCGGTGTTTTTTTAAATGCATCATTTTATTTAATCTACTGTAACCATACTTTTTCACGCCTCCAAAAGATCTTCCTTGTTTATCAAACTAAGTTGAACGTACATAACACGATAAGTACAAAAGTGTCACTTGTAACATTAATGATAGCAAAATATTAATTAACTACTCATAAACCTATGACAATATTCGGTTGCAATCCTTCGGTGCCACTATTATTATATAACTGCTATATTAGCCAACAGCTGCAGTAGACTACACTTAGGGGATGGTTTTTGATTATCAGTATTCCTTTACAACCCGCTTTGAATCAGTTTTACTTTCGTTTTTAGGTTTGCATCAGCTTTATACTTTTACAGTGTCTGTGAACAGTTGGTCGTCAAAACACTGAAAATTTTCCAAATTTTGTAACGTCCCTTCGATGTTCTGTTTTGGAATAAATGCCATAAATTTATACCACCAGAATAACAGTTGAACTGTACATAGTTTAGAGTTTATAGATTAGAGTTGCAAGCTTAATGCTTCTCTGCAATACCTAGCTCAATAGCCTTTTTGATTTGAGACAAACACTCTTTACAATACTTGTAACTATACTTTTTACATGGTATTCATAATCCTGTGTTATTAATGCGTACGTGTGTAATAACTAACTAAGCTTGGTTCCTATTTATATCTGTAGTTAGTTGTATTTGTTCCTTAAAACTAGCTATTTAATAAACGCTGTCAATTCTTACAAACAAACGCTAAGTATACAAACAAAGTACTTTTCATCTTCGCATGATATAATTCGTTCTTAAAGGATTTGAATCTGTTCCATCAATTTTAAGAATAAAATTGTCTGTAATTAACTGTATTGACACCTTTTAGCCAAAAAAGCAATTACATAAGCTCGGTAACTGTGTCAAAAATACTTTGTTTTTAACATTATATAAAACCAACGCCCTAAACGCGTCAACTTCAGATGCAGTACCGCAGATTTCTTTTAAAAGGCTGGCAATATTTTATTTTTTGTGAAACTGTCAGCTTCACATGTTCACCAGGTCAGATTAAGACTGGTATGGTGGTGGAGTTTTGATCAAAAACATGAAGAAAATAGTGATTTAGCCAGTCCAGAGCTTTACAACTGTGTTAATCGTTGTGTGATCTAGCACCCACCTATGTACCCTAGTTCAAACTTGCAAGATGTTTAGAACAAGTCGTGAAGTTTATGTAGCTTCAAGCGTGTTTATATTCTAAGTCATCTGAACAGTGATAAGCGTAGCGAAGATCTTTCGGTTTCGTAACTTCTGCTTATGAAGAATGCGTCTAATTTCATTATCGGACTAATTTAGTTTATGTTCGTTCTAAGCTTCAAATACCTTATATTCACCTATATTATGTATATTCATAATAATAAGGATCACCTTATATTGCTAAATGCGTTTTGCAGTTTAGAAAAGAGATAGGACTAAATTTGAGCAGTTAACTTATTTAAGCAGTATAAATAGTTTAGTACAAATTGCGTCCAGAAGTATGTATAGCTTTACATTAGGAATATCTATACGAAATCTTTTACTTTAATGTTTCAGTGATGCACACGACGCAACAATACTTGACGGCGTTCCCCACTGCTGACTACGCCACCACCAATATGATGCACACACAGTCAGTTCATCATTTCGAAGACAAGGCGGTGGACTCTTATTTGGATTATTTCTTAGATGAAGCCATATCTGGATTTGACAATTACACCAATCTCACTGTGGGGACTTTCAGGGAAACCAACATTTTTGATTTACCCAGTCCCTACAAAATCTTGGAACTAGTTATTTTAGTCACACTAGTAGCCATATTGAGCATCGTCACCATATTTGGAAATCTTTTGGTATTGCTGTCATTTTATGTGGACAAAAAACTACGAACGCCTAGCAATTATTTTCTCATGTCGCTTGCCGTTAGCGACTTCATTATTGGACTAGAAGGCTTTCCGTTGTATTCGGTTTACGTTCTCCGAGGAAATATCTGGATTCTAGGACCAACCGCTTGTGATCTCTGGCTTGCGGTTGACTATACCGTTTGTCTGGCCTCGATCTATACCGTACTTTTCATTACTATAGACCGATTCTGCTCAGTGCGTATTCCCACAGCATATCGAAACTGGCGTACTAAAACTAGAGTTCAGGTGATTATTATTGTAATTTGGTTGGTACCGACATTACTATTTTTTATCTCGATTATGGGATGGTCTTCGTTTGTTGGAGGGCGTCAGATACAGGATTATGAATGCTATGTACAGTTTATGATGGATCCTATATTCAACATGTGCATGTATATTAGCTACTATTGGATTACGCTGGTTGTAATGGTTATACTGTATACTGGAATCTATTACGCTGCCTGGCAGCTACAGAAGAAATCGCAGGAAAAGGAAAATAGAATTGCAGCCGCCCAAAAAATGAAACATTCCACGAATACGATCTCAAATCGGGAGCACCAGCAAGTTACTTTCAGTTTAAGCGACCCGAAAAAGTACAAAAACAATCTCACTTTGGCAACCAGTGTTACGGAATTAGACGAAAGAGGACGGAAAGAAAATTCGGACACAGGTAGCGAACTTTCAGACTTCGGAAAAGGAGAAAAACGACCAAAACCTGGACCAATTCCGAAACTACGAGCTTCTATGAGAAGAAAACAACGTCAAAGCAAGCGGGGTCGCCGAATCCTGCAAGCCGCCTCTTCAGCTAGCTTGAGGTTTTGGAATAGATCGAATCCCAGAGTGAAACTGCAGGAAGAACGAACTCATAAAAGTCTGCCAGATGATGCTGTCAAATCGAGCAATCAGAAGTCATCGACCATAGTTGATGTCGTTTCCGCACCGTCCAATCCCTCTGCGACGCCACTGCCCAGCGATGAACCTGAAACGCAAACCGGCCAAGGACAAATTTCACTTGTACCCTGGGATGTTGATGAACGTGCTGGAAACATAAATCAGCCGGCCTTCGCCCAAACTGATTTATTTGCCGCTGCTCTAGACGAACCGTCACTTTTAGCCAACTGCTTTGGCCAGCCTAGCGTGGAAATCGAACTGCCGTCTCCGTTTGGCTTTGAACTGATTCCTGAAAATACCTCAGTCAAACCGTTCGATCCTTTTGGAGCGGACGTGTTTGGTAACGAGCTTTTGCATGCAATTAAATTCATCGATCAGGACAGTTATTCTGGAAGTTTACAGTCACGGTCACCAGAAAAAACTGCCAATCACACGTCTTGTGCTCCCAGACCACCCCCATTGTCTGTGATACCAATTTCATACGAGTTCGAAAGCCGTTTATGCAATAATAAATCGAAAATCGTATCCCCTCTAGCAAAAATTGCTCCCGGAAGCTCTAACCCCGAAAGTAGCTCAGCGACCAAAAATTCTGGCGAAGGTTTTGAACCCGTCAGTCCGGCCGTGTCGCAAAATTACGATCCCTTACTGTCGCACAATTACGAGTGTGAAGATACTAAGTTGCTAGAACAGCGAAATTTGCAGAAAGTTCATACGAAAAAGCCTGCCACCCAAATGCTTAGCCTATTGAGAATAAATTCAAGAAAACCGGGGCCTCGGTCTCGAACCCCGCGAGCCCGCACTGACAACCGCGCGCGCAAAGCCTTACGAACCATAACCTTTATTTTGGGTGCTTTTATACTATTTTGGACCCCTTTCTATGTATTGGCAACGATTTACGGATTTTGTCCATTTTGCGTGCCCGAGTGGTTATATACGGCCAGCTATTATATGTGCTATCTCAACAGTTCTATAAACCCTTTTTGCTATGCACTTGCCAATAATCAGTTCAAGAAAACTTTCACTCGAATTCTGCAAGGCGACTGGCACCGCGCCTAAAACTTTTTGATAAGTCTACTTTAAGTGATTTCACGTTTGATAAGTCATTCATACTTGCGCGTATCTGTGTCCGCAAAAAATGTTCATACACACTAGTGCAGAATAAGTTGAGGGTCTCTTTCTTTACCGCAGTAAAAACAAGATAATATATGTATTTTGAGCCGTGCCAAACGGTTTGCAAATCATATAAATTGTCATTCCTAAGCCGTCGGATAGAATGGACTTTAGGTAGCCCTCAGTAGGAAACGTCATGTTTGGCAGTAAGCCCACACGTCACTCGATAGGCTAAGTACAGGTAGCGAGCGATATGTACTTTCATTGCACATCAAAGAAGGCACAAAAAACGTTTTTTGTGGCGCTTCAATGCGAACGTGTGAAATTTTATGACCTTGTCCAAGTTCGTATACAATTTAGTTTTTGACTTACATACATGTATGTAGCATTGTAGCTCAGCAAAACCGAAAAGAAGCCGAAAAAACCGAAAAGAAACTGAAAACAGAAGAAGAACCAGCGAAAAAGGGTGACTTTAAAATCTTGGCTTTTAAAATCACTTAAAGGATCTTTCAAAAATATGGACGTCAAAGGCCTTCAATTTACAAATTTCCGTTTTCAAAAAATTGATGCTTTCAAAAATTAACTCTGTCTGAGTGGGAAACATTAATGCTGAGAGTCAAACCACAAGTCATTTGCTCAAAAAAAAATAGATTGCATAGTATTGCATATTCTAGCTTAAAAAGTTGCATACCAAAAACCATATTCAATTAAATCCATAACTTGACAATTAAGAAATTTATCTGTTTTTTCGGTTAGTTGTATTCGAAATGCTATTTTTACGGCTCAATATATGGCTTCAACAAAGTTTCACCCATTTTTATGTTTTTTTCCATCAAATCAAGATCAAATGGAAGTTAAAAAATCACTTTAAACTGATATACATACCTATTGTTTTTGTTATAATGACAAATTTATTTGTTCGGCTTCTACAAATTTGTGTAAAAAATTTTGAAAAAAATTTCTCGCAAGACGAATTTCAAGCAATATTTCTTTCAATTTTAAACACCTTTTCTACAAAAAAGTTATGATTAAAAATGTCGCTGAAAACGAATACTCGCCACGTCGGTGATAACAGTACCAACTTGTTTACCGGGCGAGGGTGAGAGCTTGGCTTACCCAGATCCAAAATCAAGGTTCTCCAATTTTGCTAATTTTCGCATATGTTGCTGCATTTTTTGGTTTGGTGAGGTTATCTGTGTAATATATGCCAAAGCGGGCAAGCATAGGTAAATAGCCTTTAGTGCAAATAATCTACCACAGACCTGATAAGGCCAATCATACTGCTACGGCTAGTACTACCCGCACGTATGCCAAAATAGTTTTTTTGATACATTTGCAAAGTTCCGTTTTTGACGTACATTACATTACATTACATTACATTACATGACGAAGTCGACACAGAAATGCGAGTATGATAATTGAAGCAGTCAGACTGTTAGACAGTGAAAATGTTGCTGTTGTTTTGTTTTGTTAGTTACCTATATTCTAGTTAGAATAGATATTCTATATTGCTATATAATTTAATATTCTGAATGCTCATAAATAAAGTTGGCGTGACGTTTTAATGTGATATTTTTTGAAGTTTTGTTTTGAAAAAACAAATCAATATAATAAGTATTGGTGCATAAACTTACCTTGAATATTTAGCTATGTATAAATGCTTAATGTTCACCATTGCTCATACTAAAATATGACAAAAAAATCGAATAAACCTGATACTGGGATTTATTAGATTTACTTAAAAGGTGAATAACTGTCAGTTGGCACCACATTACTAACACACATTCTAGCTAATGGGTTCACAGTTTACATTTAAAATATTTAAGTCTGTTGCGCCACTGTTAAATGACGGCGATTCGATGTAAATAGCAAACTTTTTTTTACATGACTCTGCTTCTGCATGGCAAACTTTTGATAACGATAATGCGTTCCGCTAGATTTCGATTAGGGCTAGGAATTACATCGCCCTTTTTTCGCGCTTGCAATCGCAATCAGGAATTCAAATTTCAGAATAAAATTTTGGATTGTTTAAAATTATGTAGATATGTATAATATTTATATAGTGCCACTGCGGCGCCAACTGCCTACTGCCTAGAATAAAGGATCGGATGCCAGAACTAGATGGTTCTCCCTCCTTTGTGGAGAATGGAGGGTACTCTGCCTACAATAGAGCGTTCCTTGCCTAAAAAAGGCTGCTCTGCCTAGAATAGAGGGTTTTATGCTTAGAATAGAGGGTCCTGTGGTTTGAAATACAGGGTCATCGGCCTGGACTAAAGCGTTATTTGCATCGAATCTTAGGGTTCTCTGAATAGAAAACTAGATTTTGTGCCTTCAGATAGGTTTTTGTCTTTTAAATAGACGGTTGTCTGCCTAGAGTAGAGGGTTTTCTACTAAGAATAGAGGGTCTTCCTCAGCCCAGAATGCTTAGAATGCCATCTGCTTAGAATAGACGGTCCACTGCTTAGAATACATACTTTAGCCATTCTATCATGTACTCCATTATCCATCGGCAATGTGGCCTAGGTACTGGCAATTTATTTGATTTGGCATAATTTATAATTGTTTAACTCCTTTAATCGGACTAAAATGAACTAAATTACCAGTATATAAAAACGCCCCTTTGACGCCAACAACACCTGGAATCTGCCTAGGTCCACTTGATACTTTAAGCAGAGAATTATGAACAGCACTTGACAACAATTGGACTGTCAAATTCCGCTACATGTGTAGATGTCACTAGATTAGCAAACAAAAGTGTCCTCCATGTAAATAAACAAACATATTTCAGGGAGGTCTTTGTTACTTATCCAAAGATATTAAACTATCTCAGTGCGCTAGTCATATTTATTTGTTGGTTTAAACCGAACTGTAGCAATATACGGTTTACGGTAACAATAGTTGATTTTCGTCTATTCTGATATTGTATGATTTTAACTGTAGAGTGTAGAGAATGTGAATGCCAAAAGTTTGTTGAATATATTGAAATCTCATCGTCAGTGTAGACGTAAATATTTCGTCTTCCATCATTTTTTGCAATCTTTTTAATACCTACATTAATCTCTAGTCTTTGAAAATACGAATGTACTAGTTTTTGTGAATCCATATATGCATCCGAATCAGAAACAATTGATCTACTACATCTAGTTGTCTATGTCGATGTTGTAACTACATACATATTATTAGCCGTTGCTATAACTATTAGCCCTTACTA
This sequence comes from Trissonchulus sp. WLG1_4, assembly GCA_030248245.1. NCBI lineage: Eukaryota > Metazoa > Nematoda > Enoplea > Enoplida > Ironidae > Trissonchulus > Trissonchulus sp. WLG1_4. The sequence goes on along the minus strand of JASANF010003234.1, from coordinate 72,091 downwards.
TATAAGGGAAGTGTAACTACCTATAACGCAAACGTTCGCGAGTGTCTGAATAAGAATTAAAATTAGAATTATACCTAATTAAAATTAGAATTATAATTAGAATCAGATTTTTTTGCTCCTGCTGAAATATCATTTTTTCATCAGAATCATAAACCAAAAAGTACACACTAATTTGATTTATTCTTGTTTAACCAAACCCAAAATTATGTATTTAATGAGTAATTTGTTTCTATACATATGTATATGTACATATTATATCTACATAAGTTTATACCCAAGTAGGTACAGTTCATTTTAGCAAGATGTTAATTATCTCAACCTAAAAACCATTTCCTAAGGCTGGCTGTCTTGCCTAGGCTTGCTTGTTTTACTGTCAGGTCAGGTCACTGAGGCCAGAAACCGCTAAATCGGTTAAGGGCCGTTTTGCGCTGACACTTAAGCTAATCAAGTATATTTAAGCACCTTTTTCACCTGCTTTTGGCTGCTTTTGAGCAGATTGACGCAATTTTACGGCCCCTACGTTCGTTAGCTAATTGCTACGAAATTTTAATCCTATCGCGTCCCTTGCCAATTAATTTATGTAAAAGGGGCGGAATAAATTACGCTATCGATTGCATCACTATTGAGCCAGAATTACTGAAGCTATAGGTAATATTAGGGCAGAGTTCAATCAAGGCCAAATTACCGGGCTGCCATTACAACTAGGAGTGAATTCAAACAATTGATTTGCTGTAAGTTAATTATAATAGCCTATAATGTACCTGAACAACTATGTATATAACTATGTATATAATGCTAAATGAATTCACCAACGAATACATACCTGTTTGAAACCGATACTAACAACTATTTAAGTATGTACTAAGCCGCTCTGAAAAACAATCGCTTTGACTAGGGCTTGCTCACGTCAGGTAGGACATTATTAAGTTAGGTCGATTCGACATCATAAAGCTAGATTGATTGATACATTCATTAACCGTTCAGTCGGCAAAAACATATAGGTGTCCCCCAAAAGGGGCGAGGTTCCCTCCCCGGTGTCTGTCTACCTTTCAGGATTGAATGAATTGATTCTATTCTATTCTCATACTGTAAGCTACACTGCGTAATGCGTATCTCACTCTACTTTATAGTTTATACCTAAGCTTATTTCTATCTAATCTAACTACATTCAGACGTAGTACTTACAAAAACAGTGCTGCAGAATGTTACGCATCCCGCTGCATCAAGCCGTTTGGCTCAAAAGTTACGCTTTTATCTGAGCTGAGCAAATCAGCTCGAAGAAGCGATAATGAGCGTTTTCCGATTGCTCTTTTATACTGCTGGGCCCGATTTATCGAAGCAAAATGTTCGTCGTTGAAAATGTTCGTCGTTGAAAATTTTTGGATCAAGCCACATTTTTCTACGACGAACGTTTGTTTTTTCAACGACGAACATTTGTTTTTCAACGACGAACATTTGTTTTTCAACGAGAAACATTTGTTTTTCAAGATGAACATTTTCAACGACGAACATTTGCTTTTTCAACGACGAACATTTGATTTTCAACGACGAACATTTTCAACGACGAACATTTTCAACGACGAACATTTTCAACGACGAACTTTCAACGACGAACATTTTCAACGACCAACATTTTCAACGACGAACTTTCAACGACGAACATTTTCAACGACGAACATTTTGTTTCGATAAATCGGGCCCTGTTGAAACATTACGATGCCGATTTGGAAAAGTACAGTACTATATAACACTGTATATAGATTATTGATTTTCATGCATATACGCAGACAGAAATCAGCAGGCAGCTCCCAGTCCCAAGCTAAAAACACACGCAAAACATACTGGCTCTGCAGCCAGCTCAGCAGCGTTAAACGCTGTGAGCATGCGCAATTAATTTCAAAACAATAGTTCCCCCTAGAAGGAACAAAAAATCACGTCACTAATGTTTATGATAAGCTTGTGGTCTGATTACCTTTGCTTTTGCCTGCTAAACAGTGTGTATGAAATAATGAATCATTTAGACGATTAAATGAAGAGTGTCACTTCAAAAATGATTAAATCGCAACAAACAGTATTACAGTGTCAAGTTAGATGATTAATGAACGGGGGTTGGTGCTTGGCGCATTTCGTAGCGTCGTAGTCGGAGGGGCCACGGAGAGTCGTTTGGAGCCCGGGGGTTCCCCTTCCGCGCCCGCGGGTGTTGTTGGCGCCTCAGGTGTGGGGGGACCAGCTGAGTCAATCTCGTTCAACCCTATGGGTATGCTCTTTTCTTCAGACTTCTTGCATACTTCGGTTCATATGTTCCTTCTGTCTCATGAGTCCTTTTTCTCCCCTGTATGTGAGTAAGCACAATTTCGGAACCGTCACGGGGCGGGGGGGCCAAGGAAAATTGGTTTGGACCCGGGGGGTCCCCCTCCCCGCCCGCGGTCGTGGTGGACGCTTCAGATGTGAGAGCACCAGCTGAGTCAAACTGATGTAAACATTACTATTAGGTTTACAAATTTTTCATTCAGAACTTCTTGCATAACTTCGGTTACATATAGTTCCTATCATGTAACAATCATAGAGTCCTATTTTCATCCAACCTGTAATGTGAGTTTGGCCCGCATGAAAGATGATGCAGGCTGATCATGAGTCATGCTGCACAACTTTCACGCGTGCTCAGCTCATTTGCATATTGTTCTAATCTAATTTGCATACGAGTTTTACACTATATAAACGCGCGCTGTGCATGGTTAATCAGTCTGCATTCATTTGCTCATTTTTCTTCCCTTGGCCCTCCCCGCCCCCGTAAAGTTTATTTACTTTCCCCTGCCTCGCCTTGCCTGCTTTGCCTCCTCAACATCCACGCTACATTTGGTGGCAGCGGTAAGTTAAATTTGGGTCTTTATGCCCATCAGCCATTCGCCTCCTAGGGATAGTAGGGGGAGATTCGTGAGACGGGAGATTAGGTCCGAGTCCGAGGCAGAGTCAAGGCTTGCGCGAGCGCCCTCTAGCACAGCTGAAGACACCCAAATTCTTGTCGATACCTCGACAGACCCCGTTTTTCTTGACCCCAATCCCGAAATGGCAGGTTTGCAACTGAAACCCCGACCCTTCGATGGACAGGAGGACGTTAGGGAATGGTTTGGCGAGTTTAATCGCATTTCGGGGGCGAATGGCTGGTCGGAAGAGAGACAGAGGCAGTATTTGCCAGGGCTCATGCGCGGTAGAGGCGCGACGTTTTGGGACAGACTGACCGCAGAACAGACGGCAGCGGGTGTTTCTTACACCCTTCCCCAACTGAGATCAAAATTCGAAGCTGAGTTTATCCCAGGAGGGGAAGCCGACACCTTTTGGCTGAAATTGTCATCTAGATTTCAGATGGAGGGGGAGAGTGCCCAGGAATTCTACCTGGCCTTAGAGGGGATGGTTCCAAAAGCGTACCCAGAGGAAACCCCGACGGAACACTTGAGGGTCCTGAGGCGACATTTTATGAGCCAGGCTGGGGAGCATCTTAGAGAAAAACTGGTCATCGCTAACCCGTTGACAGCGCGCGACGCGCTAACAATGGCTATGCGAATTGAGACCCACTGTTTTTTCAGCAATAAGAGTTCTGTGGCAGCCTTTGAGTATGCAGATAGGGACAAGGGACGCGGGGGTTCTACCGGATTTTCTTCCACCGACCCGCGCGCGTCGCGCGAAACCGGGGGAAGAGATTCCGGTCGACCCCATAGTTCAATGGTTGCAAACGATAACAGCGCTCAGCTGCAATCTCTAGAAGCTAGATTTGAACGGCTTGAAAGTGCATTTTCGATTATTTCTGAAAAACTGGATAGCGCACTTAAGCCAAGTTCGCAGGCTGCAGGTAGATCAGGCAGTAGATTCCCAGGGAAGTGTTACCGGTGTGGAGACACAGGACATATGGCTAGAAACTGTCGGAAAGCCATGTCGGGTGTAGATAGACAGTTTAGGGCTTCGTCGAGCAATGCTGGACAGGGAAACTAGGTCAGGCCGCGTCGATGGGGGGACACGTGGCACAGTCTAGAGAAACCCTCAGAGAACGTTGTATAAATTGTGAGCCTGTTTTATCCACGACTAATACTAACACCTGTGTTCATGCCCTAGCGTACGTCAACGCCTACCTGGTCTCCCAGCCAATTTCGTTTCTCCTGGATTCCGGTGCTAACGTCAGCGTGGTCAGTTCCGAGGTATGCCAGGACATTGTTTCCCGCGAGCGACCAGACCGGTACAAGTTCAGTAAGTCCGAACATTGTGTTAGAAATGTGATGGGGAATCCAGTACCCGTCAAAGGAGTCTTAGTTTGCCCAGTTCGGTTAGGTCCCTTGACGTTTCAGCATAAGTTCTACGTTGTGCAAGGATGCCAATTTCGGGCTATTTTCGGACTTGATTTTCTGAGTGAGACAGTTGTCAATTTCAAAGAGCAGTATTTCGTAATTCACGGTGAAAAAGTCTTCATTGAGCGTAGGCCTCGCGAGAAACCTGCTGCCGCTACACTTAAGTTAGTTGGCTGTTGCGAAATTCTTCCCTTCTCTGAGCGAATAGTTTCAGCTAGGGTAGAAGGATTTGATAACGGTGATGCTCTGTTCGAACCAGGCAACATCGAAGATGCTAGTGTTTCTATGCAAACTGAAGGCTGCGTGATGGCCGCCAGAGCTTTGGTGAGTACGAACGCAGGCATGTGTTACGTGAGCGTAGCCAATTTCGGACAGAGCAAGGTCAAGTTGTATGATGGCACCACTTTGGGCAAGCTAGAACGTGACGTAGATTGCATTGAGCTATTAGATGACAGCAATTATGTAGCTTGCTCTGTAGAGACGGAAGGAAATAGTGCGCCTAAGCTTCCCCCAGGCGTCGATTTATCCAGTAGTTGCCTGACTCCCGACCAACAGGAAGAACTGACCAGAGTCCTTTCAGATTACTCGAACATTTTCTCGTCTAGCTCTGGTGATCTAGGTCGCACGTCGCTTGTCCAGCACAGAATCTTCACAGGTGATAGTCAGCCTATTAGGCAGCGTCCTCGTAGGGTTCCTTACAAGCAAAGAAGCGTGGTCAAAGAACATGTGGACAAGATGGTGCAGGACGGAGTGGCGTATCCAACCGATTCTCCATGGGCCAGCCCAGTTCATCTTGTGCAGAAGAAGGATGGCTCACTAAGATTCTGCGTAGATTATCGAAAGCTAAATGACGTTTCTGAGAAGCAGTCTTGGCCCTTGCCTAGGATTGATGACACCCTAGATGCTTTAGGAAGTGCGAAATATTTTTCTACCCTAGATTTAGCATCGGGATATTGGCAAGTCGAGGTTCATCCTGAAGATAGATGTAAGACTGCCTTCGTCACGCATGATGGCTGCTTTGAGTTCAGGGTCATGCCTTTTGGATTGTCCGGAGCTCCATCTACTTTCCAGAAGCTCATGCATATGTTGCTAGGGGGCGTGCAGTATAAGTATGCGTTAGCTTATCTCGACGACATCATAATCTACAGCAAGACGTTCGATGATCATCTTGAGAATCTTCGAGAAATTTTCCATCGTCTCGCCGAAGCCAATCTCAAGCTCAAGGGCAAGAAGTGCCATTTCGTCTGCAAAGAGGTAGAGTATCTTGGCCACATAGTTTCTGCCTCGGGAATTCAACCAAATCCGGCGAAAATTAAGGCTGTAGTGGATTTTCCTAGTCCTACGAACATTCAGGAAGTGAGAAGTTTTCTAGGATTAGCTAGTTACTATCGCCGATTTATCAAGGACTTTGCTGCCATAGCTGCACCCCTAAATGACCTGACAAAGAAAAACGCTAGCTTTTGCTGGACGCCTGAGTGTGAAAAAGCGTTTCAGCAATTAAAGCAGCACTTAGTTTGCTCTCCCATTCTGGCGTTTCCTGACTTTTCCAAACCATTTATTTTGTACACTGACGCTAGTGGTGTCGCATGGGGTGCAGTTTTGGCACAAGTCCAGGACGGAAAAGAGAAGGTGATAGCATACGCGAGCAATAAGCTGTCTAAGCGTGAGCGCAATTATGCTGCAATAGAGCGTGAGTGCTTAGCGTTAGTTCGCGGTCTTAAGTATTTCCGCTCATACTTGTGGGGTCATCACGTTAGCGTAATTACTGACCATAACCCGCTTCACTGGTTGACTAAGCTTGAGACTAGTTCGCCTAGAATTTGGGAATGGCGACAGACGATCCAGGAGTTCTACATAGATGATATTTCCTATCGCCCAGGTTCGCAGCATGGCAACGCCGACGGGTTGTCAAGACCACATGTTGAGATTGCAGCAGAATCAGATGACGGCAGTAGCATAGACGATATAGAGATAGCTTATCGTCCTAGTTTGCAGAAGTCAGAGGACACAGCGCACGTGCGCTACCCCTCCACTGCTACAAACGAGAGATCTTCACATGACGATGGTGAGGCAAAAGTTTCTGCCTTGCGCGCGGCGCGCAGAACGAAACCTGCTGATCCATCGTCATCTGGCGATAATGTTACTATCTCTTTAGCAGAAATAGGGAATCAACAATCGAAAGATCCCTTCTGTCATCTGATTCTCCGCAAAATAAGGGGCGAAGCAGTCGACCTTCCACCTGGCGTCCACATAGCTAAGTTCTCGGAGAAGGATGGTCTAATCTATTTCCGATCTCGCAAACATAAGCGGCGATTAGTAGTTCCGGAAACTATGCAGTACCAAGTCATAACTGAGTTTCATGATGCGCCAATGGCAGGACACCTTGGTTTCCATAAAACTTTGGGTAGAATTTCTCGGAACTACTACTGGCCGAATATGAGTCGCGACGTTCAGAACTGGCTTAAGACTTGTGTCCAATGTCAGGTGAGAAAAGACCAACCAGCAAGAGCGAGAGCCCCGATGCAGCCTGTTTCGGTAGAAGGTCCGTTTCATCGATTAGGTGTGGACATCTTAGGGCCTCTGCCGCTGACAAAGAACAAGAATAGATACCTTCTTTGCTTTGTGGACTATTTCACGAAATGGTGTGAGGTATTTCCTGTTAAGTCTTGCGAAGCCGACGTCGTAGCTAAGAAGTTGGTTGAGGAAATAATGACCCGCCATTCGTGCCCCAAAGTTTTGCTGTCAGATCAGGGTACTAACTTTACCTCTAAGTTGCTGAAGGAAGTGAACCAGGTTCTGAACTGCAAAAAGGTCCAAACCACTCCGTATCATCCTCAGTGCGACGGAATGACTGAGCGATTCCATCGGGTCCTAGTGGATATGCTGGCGGCATATGTGAAGGAAACGGGCAAGGATTGGGACAAATGGTTACCTTTCTGTCTTTATGCTTATAGGACAGCGGTCCATTCATCGACTGGATTTAGCCCTTTTGAGCTAGTTTACGGAAGGCAGCCTAGAGAACCCCTTGACGTAGCCCTAGCTGATGGTGATGAGCCCTTTAGCGATCCTAGGGACTATAGGACACATTTGGCTAAGGGATTAGGCGAAATCTATCAGCAGGCTAAGGCTAGCATTGAGCGTGCCCAAAAGGCTCAAAAGGACCAGTACGACAAAGTGTCGTCTGAAGTAAAGTTTGAAACTGGGGATAAGGTATTACGCAAAGTAATACCCAAGGACTCTAAGTTCAGACCCAGATGGACTGGTCCGTACGTAGTGACCGACCGACTTGGCCCAGTGACGTATAGGATCCAGCGAGGTAGCGAACAGCCGTTCACCATTCATGTGAACAAGATTAAGAAGTATTTTGAAAGGTCTTGATGTTCGCCTAGCATTTAGTTTATGTAGCTAGTCGTTGCATCCAGGTCAGATTTTAGGACTTTGACTGAGAGCGCTCAATTCGGACTCGACTTGACTGACTTAACTGACCAAGACTTGGGAAGTAACGACGTTACATAGACAACTTGAGATTTTGCTGTTGTTTAGGCATGACTGAAGACCGACCAAAATCTAATCTGCAGCTGATTCCGTTCATTTCTTACCATCGGGGGAATAGCTGGCTATCCAATTTCCATGCATGTACTATACGCAAATGGGGTCTGACTTTTCCATACGGCAGCGAGCAGTTATATGCTTATAGCAAAGCCAGATTAGCTGACAGATTTGCGGTTGCCACAGATTTCAGCGGTGCTGTGCTGCGCGCGGGCTCAGCAATCGCTTGTAAACGGGCATCGAAGGTCATGAACCAGTTTGTCCAACCGATATGGGACAGGGTCAAGGAACTGGTCATGTGGGGTTGCCTGGTGGCAAAGTTTGACCAAAATCTGGACTTGAGGCGTAAGCTGCTAGAAACTGAAGACGGGATTTTGGTAGAGGCAAATCGGCACGACCGATATTGGGGGTCTGGTCGAACACCGGAGCAGATTCTCCGGGCTCGAAACTGGCCAGGCAGAAATAGATTGGGCCGCCTTCTGATGGAACTGCGTGACCGTTACCACAACTGGTCGTCCTTGGTGCATCTTCAGAAGCCAAGTTTCAGGTAATGTTTGGAGAACTTGGGGGAGGCGATGGTAGAAACCGTAGGTAGCTAGGTAAGCTAAACAATTTTTTTTACGTTTCAGTGCTATGCCTGGCCCAGATTCAGCCACGTCGGACGCTGATTTCATCCCCGACCCCCTCCCGCCTCTGCGCGACCTGACTCTCGAAGAGTTCGAGACTTTGGGGGTCTACTGCCGCCTGCGTCGGAAGAGCGACCCAAAGGAATGGGAACGCTTCCGGCAAAAGCTGTCCCTGCTCCAGATTCAGAGCGTCATGGCCGAGCAGCCCCTGTCCGCCAAGCGCCAGTTCCGCAAGCTGAGCCTTCGTTTCCACGTTGACCGCGGCTGCGATCCCGAAGTGTCCAAAGACTTTTTTGCGGCGTGGGACACCTACGAACGCTTCATGCGGGAGGCGTTGGCGTTCATGGCCGACCCCGAGGAGCACGCCCCGGACGTGTGCCCAGCCGTCGACCCCAGCAGTCCCGAGGTGGAAGCCCGCATTGCTGCCATCGTCAGTGCCAGGGCGGAGGGCCCCGGTCTCATCCGAAATCCGGAGGCTTACATGCCGAAGGAACTCTACCGCCAATTCGGGGGACTGCAGTTGGAATATTTGGAGTCAGGTTCTTGGGACCACGCCCACGAGATCCAGCTGACGGACCTGATGACCGCGGACGAGCTGACGATCTGGCTCCGCCTTCGCCTGGAGCTGTTCGGTGATAGCGGTCTGGTCGGCGTCGAGCAGCGCGCGTGCGCTAACGATGCTGACTTGCCCGAGGTCATCGATCTGGTTTCCGACGAGGAAATTGAGATGGATGTTTTCCCGGACACGGAGCCGCTGGTGGAGATGGAGTCGTGGAAGCGGCGGAAGTTTCGGGGCGTCAAGCGAGGGACCAGGGCGGGTCGTGTCCGGCGGCGAAAGGCGGATGCCAATTATGAACATCACCAGTTCGTGGAGAAATTGCTGCGGAAGCGCCGAAAAGAATTTCCAGAGGACTTTTGGCCGGCAGCCACAGAAAGGCGGGCGCTTTACTACACCCGGTTTTTCCAGGACTATTGGCCGGGTTTTGGTTGGTTTGGGGACGAGCCAGAGCCGCAGTTGTAGCTCAATCTGGCTGCACGTTGCGCCGAACGGCTATGACTGTTGCTGAGTGCTCTGACCTAGCCTTCCAAATCCCGGGTTTGTTTTTGTTTTGTGCTGCCCTTATCGGTGTGAGCTGTGGGTGTTGTTTTGCTGTATCTTGCTAAGCAGCGCTCTTAGCGCTAATAGGGAGTGCGGAAAAGCTTCACCTGTGGCTTCACACGGATTTGGGCACACGTTGTTTTGCTTTTTTTTTGTTGTGAGCAGTAAACCACTAGTGATGAAAGCGTTTACTGATGAAAGTAGGACAAGTGTCCCAGAACCCAAGATTGGGAATAAAGCTGGTTGAGATCCTTACAACCGAACACAGATCGGAACAGTAGCAGGCCACTGAGCCTTGCAACAGAAACAAGTAGAGGCAACAAGCGGTGTGGAGAAATAAGTCTGATGTGTACAACACTGAGAGTGAAACCCAGGAAGCCAAGAAACTATATTGAGAGTTGTCTTCGTTGACAGTTGTTGTTTTTCTTTTAAGTTTCTTTTAGTTTTTTTTTTCTTTTTGGCAGACTAAATTAGCTAACAGTGAGTTGATTGGATTCTTTGTTAACACCGCTAACGTCGTTGCTCGTTTAGTTTTTTTCTGTTTGTTTTGTTTTTCTGTGTTATTTTATGGCTGAGCAGTGGCAGCGTTCTATTGTGTGATCGAGCAGTGGCAAGAAGCACCCAAGCCGGCGGATCCATCGTTTTACACCGAGGACGAGGACGAAGACGAGAGAGACGTCAGGCACCAAACCCATGCGGTTACACTGGCGAAGCGAAGATGTCCGGCTGCCTTTTCTCCTCCAAATTCGTGCATGTGTTTTGGCACCTCGTTGCGGAGGGCCAGGTCATTATTTCTTGCACATGAGGACTTTATGGGAGATGCAGCATTACAGCTACGGACCCCTGCAGCACTATCCGCACGCACCACCATCCGCGAGAACACCGCCGCAAATCCAGCCGCCGACCAGTCCAGATCCGCTGCCTCTCGAACGCCGGCTTGGGAAGGAAGAAACGCCACGAAATTAACACTTAAATTGACTTTGAAATTTCTGTATTGTTATAATGACACCATGCACAGCCGCCAAATTTGAGGACAAATTCATTTTTTTGAAGGGAGGGGGAAATGTAATGTGAGTTTGGCCCGCATGAAAGATGATGCAGGCTGATCATGAGTCATGCTGCACAACTTTCACGCGTGCTCAGCTCATTTGCATATTGTTCTAATCTAATTTGCATACGAGTTTTACACTATATAAACGCGCGCTGTGCATGGTTAATCAGTCTGCATTCATTTGCTCATTTCTGCCTGTGCCCTGCTCAGCCCCAGTAAAGTATATTTACTTTCCCCTGCCTCGCCTTGCCTGCTTTGCCTCCTCAACATCCACGCTACAATTTTTTTTATATTTTTTTTTTTTTTTTATAGAAATTATATGTGGGGCGTGTCTCCGGGTGAGAGAGACAAACAAAATATTTTTTCATTGCAAAGAGAAGAAGAAAAAAGAGAAATTTCTTTTTTTTTTATAATGGAGGCGGAAGTATGTATTTCTTTTTTTTTTTATTATTTTTTTTCTTTTTTTTTTTTTCTTTATTTGGCTAGGCGGAGAGGATGTATTATGTTGGTGAGAAATAAATTAAAATTTACAAAGAAGGGAATAAAAAATATAATTTTTTTTTTTGTTTTTGGGTGGTATATGTTTTTGTTGTTAATTTCAACTGGAAATTTTTTAAATTTTAAATCAATTAATTATTTCTTATTATTCTAAATTTATAAATACCATTATAATAATGAGGCGAGGGGCGTGGGATGGTATAGTCTATAGTTCGCTCCAAAAGAAAAAAAAAATTTACTTCTCTTTTAATTTTACTATTGCTTTAGTTCCCGCCCGATAAGGGTAGGGTTAATATATATATTTGCTTTTTGTAATAGCTCAGCCTTTTTTTGTTGTGTTTTTTTTTCTGGTGGTGGGTTTTGTGTTTTTTTTCTTTTGTTGTTTTTGTTTTTTTGGTTAGTTATAAGATATTATATATATAATATTCCCATATAAGTTCTTGTTTTTTAGCACCTCCTTTATTCCTTATAAATACTTTCTGCTCAGAAATTTGTTCAGCAATTTTTGGTTTGTGTGTGGGTCTTGTTTGGAAGGTGGTAGCTCCAGAATCGCAGTTTTTTTACATGAGGCTACTTTCAAAGCTTTTTTCAGAACAACCAGTTTAGCAGGAATAAAATGGCAACAATTTTTGAAACAAGGCTCAAAACTGTCTACCATCACTTTTTAACCACTGATAAAATCCCACGGTAAGACTAGCTACCTACTCCATTGGCTCCATTACTCCATTATAGTTCAGTAAGCCAACGTGGTAGCTAGTCTTAACCATAGTATTTTACACCAAATAAAAAATGCTCTGCTCTGGGTGTTTTTTGGTGTAGTTTAAGAAAATCATCGCCTCTTCACTCGTAGTGTATGGATCTGTCGCTCAGTGCAGGGTGTGCCTATACGGAAGAATTACCGAAAAATGGGTCACTGCTACTACGGAACTACCACCTTAACTTTTGTGAAATTAAGTTTTCTGCCTACCTAAATCAGTCGTATATTACCAAGAGTACATAATAGTGTCTCACTCTGTTAAAAGAAGAGTGAGACACTCTTCAGCCTGCCCGTGTTCTAGCGCGGGCAGATGCGGTCGTCATTTTCAGCCCACATGTTTAAGTTTTATTAAACATGTAGATGGCCAATCAGAAGTGAGGTCGTGTCGTGTTGCGCGTGCCAATCCAATCCAGTCATCTCCTATCTACAGTGAGACACTAATGTAGGTACATTGTTCTCTTGGTATTACAAACACAAAGCTGAATTCAAGGGCAACAAAAAAGTTGGGTGAGGAGTAGTACTAGTTAATCTTAGTCCGATTAAAATTAGTCCGGTTTAAAATTTATGCTTGAAAAACGCCATTCCAAAACTTCCGAATTAAGCTGACTAAATTTTTGGTATGTCGCTTAGGAATGGTTGGGATTAAAATCAAGCCGCAAACATACCTATATATGTAGTTTGATTAGTTTAGTCGGTTAGTCCTAAAAGTCATTCCTAAGCCCTTGGCTATTACATACATATGTAGGTATCATTACAGTCCGTTTAAAGTGTCCTTTTCCTTTTCCCTGTCCCTAAGCTGCTTTTGATTCATACTTGTCCCTATGCAGCTTAGGGACTGTCCTTAAGCAGCCATGAGGACTGTCCCTATGTCTCTAAGCAATGGTGAGCAATGTTCTACTTTTTCCCTGTCCCTAAGCAACTCGGCCAATCAAAATACGGCCGTTACTACATGTGACACGAAGAACAGCCAATCACGGACTAACTCGACTATTAGTGAAAGAATGTCGTGGGCTTGTGTTGCGGTATTAATTATCGTTATTTTTGGGTTATGTAACACATTTTTGCATGAAAAATATTTGGTTTTCAATTTTTATACCAACCTGAAATATCTTACAAGTTGATAAAGATGTTCTAGTACTCAAATTTCGATATCTTGGAAGTCGAGGGGTTATGATTTTTGCTTCTCAACCTATGGATCAGAGTTCGAATCCCATATTCGAAATTTTGGATTTTCGTTTTTTTTCAGCCTATAAATAGGGTGGATAACTTTTTCAAGGTACTTCAAACAAAACACAGTTCATCCAATGACGTTTGAGCATTAGTTCATGCGAGAAAGACTATTCCCTTGTCCTCAAGGAGTATGAATCAATCACCTCTAAGGACAGGGACAAGGACATTCCCTATAGACCTTAGGGACACTTCTTAAGGACAGGGACAAAGTGTGAGGACACAGGGACAAGGACACATAGGGACAGGGACACGGACAACGCTTAAGGACAGGGACAACGCTTAGGGACGAGTATGAACCAGGCTTAAGCCGATAAAAGAATTTCCTGAGACTCGAGAGCTGATCGTCGAATGAAATAGACTGACGGTCTCGTTCAACCAATTACAAAGAATGTGTTACGCTTAATGTGTTGTCTGTATACCCTACATTTTGTGTCTGTTTGTCCCTGTGCCCTAACCTAATTAGCATCGACCCTATTTCTGAGGGCCCATTCCGGATTCTGAGGATTAAACGGATTAGATTAAAAATTCATTTCTTGATAATTGTTTTTAAAGTTGAGATAGATTTACAAAATTTTGTGCACAAGCGAGAGACGTTATGAATACTTGGTATGACAAAATATGATTGGATTCATTGACAATGTCCTGAGTTATTGGCAAAACAAGTTTTAGTCTAATCCGTTTAATCCATTTAGGAATTGGCCCTTCTTAGAGAACATTTTTTCAGACGATTTTAGCTGCATTACTTGACTCTACTACTAGCGATTCGCTATTTATTCTTGCACTTCTTCATTCAACCATAATCTAAGCGCTTAATACTATTTTTAAATAATTGAAAGATTTGGACACTTTGCCTTTGTAACTATGCCTTTGTATATGTACTATGGGGCTGCGACCAATGCGAAGCACAAAATAAGCCGTTTATGTACGGTTTTGAGGGTTGCTTCCCGCCGCTACCTCACCCCTCATTTCGGTATATTGATGAAAATCTAGATTATTATTACAGAACTGAGGGGTACCTGTCACTAAGACAGCCATGGCGTTGATTCCTTACTGACCTGAGGGCGGGGTTTTTTACTGTCGTGAACCGGTATCCTTAGTTTTGTGCGTTAACGATGTGGATTGAAATGAATGTACTTAAATAAGGGGGTAGTGAAAGGTTGTGGTAGCCCCAGGGCATAATAGGAAGAGTGTCATATTATGTACTCTTAATAAAAATCGCACAAACATCATGCTATGCTCATTTGAACACTATAAAACTCACCCATTCAAACGCAGCATTAATAGTCCGCCACTGTATGCTCTAGATGTCGCTGTGCAAGCCGAGTAAAGGCGGGAAGAGATAGACTGCTTCTGATTGGCTGTTGGGTAGTTCAGCTGTGTGCAATGTTTAGTAGAGTTACTGGAGCAACGCACAGTGAACACAGGCGAGGTTTTGTGTTTTGGTGTTTTCATTAGAATGCTTATAATGTAGCTGCTTTTACAGAATGTTATATTTCGGCCAGTGTTTTGATTTTGAAGTGTTGCACAATTATTTGACAACGGACGCACGAATCTTCTATTGTGTGATGTGACGTTGGCTTAATGGTGATTTTTATTGATATTTGCTGAAATAATGGCCGCAGATTCGTCGGATCAGCAAGTCGTGGCTGATTTTCGACCGAAATGGTTGCTAGCTAAGCACCCTTTGGCGTTCAATTCGTATTTTCTGGTGCCCAATTTACAATTGCAAACTGACAGATGCAGAACTATTCTGGACGTCAGATTTACGAGATTGCCCGGCCTCAGGCCGTCTGTGGTTGCCAAACTATTAATTTGCCAAAGAATATTGATTTATCTTATTTCTGTGATAACAGGTTAGTTCTGTTAGTATATTATGTTTGTGACTGTTGCTTAATCGGTTGAACTTATCGGCGAAGATAGAATCTTTGCCATTTTGAGACTTTTTAGATTAGCATTGTTAAAAGATATACATACAATATACATCATTATATATACATATCGTGTTCCAAGAAACGACTAAGAGTTACTCTGTTTTGTATACAATATTCAGTTAAATGCTAAGACATATGAGCCAAAATCGCACGTATTTTTCATACGTTGAAGTTTTAACTGATTAAGTGCCCATTCAAGTATTGAAGCTTCGTTCAAGTTTTCCGTTCGCCTAAACTGTTGTGCGTAACTAATTCCGAGTTTGGTGTGACGTGTGTGTTGAGTAGACCATTCAGTAAATAGGTTTGAGCTAAATGTCAGGTAATTACTAATTATTATTTTATGTTTGTTCTCCGTGACGCAGTGATTCAATTTCGATTGTATCACTTGTTTGGTAGAAAAGTTTTAGTGATGTTTTTGGTTTGAAAAATAGTTTCCTCTTACTGGATCAGTATATGGCTATAGAGTATACTGGACTAGATCAACTGTCCAGCCCCCCCGCCCCCCCCCCAAAAAAAATAAGGGCTAGGGAGGGTGGTCGTGAGAACCTGAGCAAAAGTTAGTCAATACAGCATTTAAAAAAAATTGCAAATTTACTGTATTTTTAGTCGGTCAAAGGTTAAGATTGACCAGAAAGGCCCTTCCAAATTTTGGACCCCATTGTATATACTTGTGTATGAACGAACAGCATGTTTCATCAACTTCATTCTGCATACGTTACAGTACAGCTCTTTCTTCATTCTGCTTTGAGCTTTTGCGAATGAATATACATTATATAACTGCTTTCCTTTTTTAGTGATCAATTTTATTTAAAATTAATGTACATAGATACATAAAGTACATGTTGCAGAAGAACACAAGTAAATTTGTAAATTACTTATGTAAAAACAGAAAGAAGCAAACCTAATTTCATAATAAATTTCAGTATTTCACACAGATATTACCTGCGCAATCCTTATGAGGTCGCGCTGGCGAGAGTCTAGACTAAATCGTCATAATAATTACATGACTATTTGTTGAATTAAAATTTGTAAAATTCTCACCGAAGCTCATTATCGCATGAAAAACGCGGTGTCTGGCTGCAAGTCGGCGGGAAAAGTGAAAACGGGAAATTTCTGTTTCACCAGAATTCGAACCCACGAGACTTGGGATTGAAAATTGTCATGCATTTGTGACAAATGTGTAGAAGAATCCAAACTTGTCGGTGTTTAACTCCATTCCGAATTATTCTGGTGTTAGATTTACTTAAAGATGTTAATTGTGTCTATATTGGGTGTCATCCAAAATTGGATTTATCGGAACAGATTTAACTTTATTTCGTCTATAACGCAGCGTCAGTTAAACGTATGTACTTTATTGAAACTTGGCACACACCGACGTAATACTGTATGTGAGCCATGTAGGGTAAAATTTCAGCCGGATATTTTCATTTTCTGCTGCGCTATTATCAAAACTAAATCTAATCCGTTACATCCAATTTTGGATAAGGCCCTTTTTTAGATTAGTCTTGGATATTTATTAATCTCACATATATGTACAGCTGAGAAAACCGGAAGGGGGGGCGGCGGAGTCGTCGTGGAATGGGAATGGAGGTGCTACACGATTTTTGGAAACATTGATGATTTAGTAGGGGGCAGTCGGGCAGGTGACCTATGTACTGGGAGGGAGCCGGGTCAGGTTGCGGCAATGCCCTTTACCCACGCGGCACGCCCATGTATTAAGACTGGAAAATTGTCAGTCAAAAAATTGCAATTTAGGAGGCAAGCCGGCCTGATTTTATTGAAAGACAAGAAAGCAAAAAAAATATCGTATGCGAGGAAATTTCCACGACTTTTCAACTTATTTTTGCAAAATTTTGACCACTCATCATTCAGAGGGTCTATCTCGGTGCAGTGTCCACTGATGAACCACGTGTGGATTCGAACTAAATTTATATTTTGACGTATATACTCGGTACTCATAAATATAATAAACACTTATTTATTGCTGCGATTGAATCTATCAATTTGGCATCAGTCCATATGACGACATAAGAAATTTATAGCTAATTTTTTTGCAGCATATAATAGAAGTTACTTGTTTTTCGCTAACTTGTATATGAATCTACATAAATTTGCAATTCGTTTTGTCTTTAGAAGTATTGTGCCAAAAAAATGACAATCTCCTAAAATTATGACGAAATTTCAGCAATATGTCATCATTTTGAGAATGTCAGTTTTGTCAGGTTTCTGCTCTTAGCTGTTCGTGCCAGCTTATATATGTGGCCTGTTACGTAACATTTCGGCACGGCTCCCTTTTTCCTTCATTATTTATGTAAAATAGCTGTGCTTTATATGTAGTTTATATGTTCATACACTCATATATATATATACGTATAATATATAAAAAATATATAGTGTATTTTTGAGAAACTTGAAATCTGGAGTTTCTATTTTCTACATTTACGTAGTCTTTTTGTGGCTATTTATAGGACTGTTCGATAGAATTTGGTACGAGGACTTTCAATTTAGCAAACTCGTAGTTGTATAATATTGACTGAGCCAGAAATAGAAATAGAATGGATTAACAACTGAGAGTAAAACTTTCTGGCTCAAAGATTATAGACATATTATCACAAAATAAAAGGCTTCAAAACAAACTGGGCCCCAAACTGGCGATCTTTCTTAATGCCGAATTATCGAAACATATAGAATTCTCGATCCCTTTACTATTTTCTCAAGCTAATGGAGAATTACTGAATTCTTGAAGAATATCTTAAGAAATATTCTTAATTAATATCACAAGTATTCTTAATTCTTAAGAATACTTGTGGCAGAATATATAACTGCTAGGCTGCAGATTAGCGGAGTCTATATCACGAAAAACAGATACCAAAAAATTGACAAGAAAATTTTGTGTTCATCCTCTGAGACATTTTTTATTCCCTCTGCCAAACACTTAAAAACGCAGCAATACTGCATCGGCGAACTCAAACGTCCACTGAGGCGCATGTAATTGTTTATTCTTGAGATTATGACCATTTCTATGGGTCATTCCGGAAAGACAATTCGCGTATTGTATTGTGTACTGTTAACCAGCTGCAGAGGGGATTACATTTGTACAGTTGGACAATTTTAACATGCTTACTGCAACCAGGGGGTGACCTTTGTTGACCTGCGAAAAATTTACTCGAATTATGGTAAAAACATTGCTACATATATACCACGTTTTTTACGGTCTCAGCGTCACAGTTTATAAAGTTTAGATATATGTAGCTTGTTTGCTTGATATAAAAATGTCTATTTTAAGTGGAAGCGAGCCTCCTGTGCGGTACGGAAGTTGTTGGGCCAAGAAAATTGTAGGGTTGTTTTATTTTGTATGGTGAGTGGGCTGCGCGCGTGCCACGTGGCAATCATTAATCAAGCGTAACCTTATTACCCTCAAACGTATATACGTATAGTGAAGTATATATATACGTACTGTACTTTGCTCCTTAACTTTTCAGCGTGGGGGTCTCGTTAACTCGAATTCGTAACTTGTCTATAAAGACATGGAGTGAAAAACCATATGTAATTTAAACAGTGGGTTTTTATATTTTCATAGAAATGTGTAAAAAAGCTGATTTTTGCTGTGTTCAATATATACTTATATACAGTGTCCCTTTGTAGATTTTATGTAATGTTTGCATCCTTCGGTAGATAAAGAAGAGGTTTTTCGTAATTGATGGTCTCTATAGACAATATGGTAGGGATTACGTTGTATACATCTTAGTTAGGGACTATATAACTGCACTTTCGTCAGGTATATACAGTAACGCACAGTCAAAAGCCAAGAAAAAACTATATATAACAAGCACGTTTTGCGAGTAAAGTTAAACTAATTTTCGATACCTAAATTTTGTTGTGACAGACTTAGAGAGCCGAGGATATTCTTCGAATATATAACGCGGCAGCGAAACTTTTAGAGCAACACTTTTACATGGCATGACAAACTGCTACCTGCATGTTTGCGTGGTTGCATTATTGCTTTCAAATGAAGTTTCAAACGAGGGATTTTGTGTTGCAAAACACAAACACGAAGGCTAATTTACCCAATCGAACTTGCTCCAGACCTAACTTGCTCCGAACCTGGTTTGGGGCGAATTCGGTGCATGATCGTGCACACGCACTCCGAACCAACTTAGAACCTGTTCCGAACCTACCTTGAAGGTTCGAGGCTCCATCGAACCTACATCAAACATAGCGTTTAGCAGCCAATCAGAGTGCTTAAACATTATTTCCAACGGTATAAACATCAGTTTACGTATATACTATGTCGTTCTGACTTCTGTTCAGTCTCTCACCACTCTCATATCTCAATTTTCCGGAGTTTATTTTTGACACCTTCGTCCTTCCCCATGTATGCAAAAATAATTCGAAATTGGTATTAAAGTAGTCGTCTGGTTACAGTGGCAGCGATTGATTTCATACACTATGTATAAAAGGAAACAAACTGTGTACCGCTCAAATCCAGGGGCCGGGGGGAAGGGTCTTAAAATTCAGGAACAAATGGCGCAATCTTGGAGAAAATTTCTAGTATTTTTAAGTTATTTTTGACCGCTTTACACTGAATTGTTTGTATATATAGTTTACAAGGCAGAGTTTTTAAATCATATGGTATATCGCATTTTTGACGACGCAGAAGTAATATTTGCGACCAACGGTGTCATCCGCGTTTACGTTCAGTCTGCGAGTCACTTTCCAACAGACTAATAACTGGCTGTTTAGTGTTTAAGTTTTAGGTAATTGGCTGCTGAGACTAATTGACAATATGCACCGCTCGCTAAGCCAAGCCAGACTGTCAGTTGCCAAACTAGGCACTGACGATCTCGACATCGCAAAACAGCATGCAGACCGCACGGTTTCTGACGTGCTTAATAACAATTTAGGAAACATTGTTGTGACAGGTTTTGTCATGTAATTGTCACTGTATGCAAAATTTTGCAAGCACTTGTGTGATAATGTGTGCGCTGTGATGATCGGTGTCTGTCGGAATTGTGTGCTCTTGAATATATGTATTGTACGCGCGTGATAAGAATCTAAGCGTGATAGCCACTATAAGTACACTATATACAGTCCTGGCCTCAAATAGTGTACTTCGTGCGTGCGTGTGCGAGTGACTTCGAGTGTTCGTGCGAGTATCGTGTGGAAAAATTTTCGAGTGAGGTCAACCTAGGGTCACTGCTCTTAGCATACGGGTAAATACATACGTGCTTAAGAATTTAGCTTGCAGGCTACGTACTTACGTATATGTGTTAGGTCAAAAGGTTAGCAAAGGTCACAAAACTTTACTCGGACCACTCCAACTTTTCTCGCTGAGGTATTCATTACAACTGCGAGTGAACTTGGAGTAGACTTGGTGTCAACTCCGAGTGAAACGACACTATTTGAGGCCAGGACTGTACACTACACTATATTCAGATCGCATAATTAGCACACACCAGGAACAAACACGCACACACATTTAATGTATTTTAGGACCTACCTACTTTTACAATGCAATTATACATAGCACCACAACATACGTCTTAATTTGAGCTGTTGTAATATAGTATATACGCGGCGGCTGAGGCCGCCGCGTAAAAACTGTAGACTATATATAATTTAAAATTGAAAACTCAATTACACATTTAGGATAATTTGCAATATGTTCGTGTGGCCATCTAGGTGTATGAGTTGAATATAGTGCCTCCCTATTATTTGGCCAAGGTGTGTTGTAAAATGGAAAGTTATATTATTAATATGGTGTGTCTGTGTTCCGGGCCCTGGGGCCAAGTACCACCTGACGCGCGTGCCGTGTTTAGATTAGTGCTACAAGGATGACATTTTGGTACTATTTGCATAGAGTTAACCTAATTGTATATACGTATATACTACTGTACTATGTACCTATATTGTATATGTACAATACGTAATTTATATTATTTGATTGGGGGGCGCATTTTTTTATATGCCGGAGCAAACGGGCTGAGTTTATTTCAATCCGAGGTTTTGCAATGACATATCGGACTAAACAGACTAACGTAGTTGAAATTATGTCTCCTGCCTTTTTGTCCGAACCACACATGGGCGTGAGGGATTTCTGCCACCGACCCGACCTCGCTAGTCGCTCCCCCTCTCCCCTACCACAAACGTGTACGCTCCCCCCCCTATATTGGCTTGCACACCCCCCCCCCGCTTAATGGGTACTACAAAACATCGCATAGCACTCCACCCCCCGGTCGACGGCTACGAGATTTCCTCAGCTGCATATGCGTAGTCTGAACCTGTTCCTAAATTGTCACCAGACTAAAGCGCGCTGAATGTTAAGTCCGTAATTATTAATTATTTTAATTGAGTAAAAACAGGTTATGGTAAATACAACATACAATTCTGTGATATGATTTTTACTCCAACTGTGGTTGATTTGTTCCCACGTGGGTATTAAACTTAAACTCATTTTTTTATTTTTTTGTTATTACAACAGCAAATGTAGTTTCACACAGATCGTCATCGTAATGTCGCGCTACATCTGTCGAATTTATCTGTCCCAAGTTTTGTTCACAAAAAAAGACCTATTGAATAAAAAATGTTGACAATAATATTACAAAGTTTGTCAATGTTTGTTCAAAATCATTGTCAAAAATGTGTCTTCTCAGAGCAGCAAAGAAATGAAAGCAAATTGTGAAATTTGTTCAGTTTGCTGAGCTTGAATTTGCAACTGAAAAACCTGTTGAATTTCTTCTATTAAACTATGTAAAGTAAATCTGTATATACATGCAAAGACATAAGACCCAATTCGG
Source organism: Trissonchulus sp. WLG1_4 (assembly GCA_030248245.1). NCBI lineage: Eukaryota > Metazoa > Nematoda > Enoplea > Enoplida > Ironidae > Trissonchulus > Trissonchulus sp. WLG1_4. The sequence goes on along the minus strand of JASANF010003234.1, from coordinate 50,216 downwards.
AAACACTGTATATAGAATGGAACTGTATATATACTTATTATGTATTACTTACTGTTTTGTTTTTTCAATAATTTATGAGATAAGGTGTAAAGACCTTACGTAATTTACTATAACTACTTATATACTGTCCTGTGGTTTTTTATATACCATTTATGTACATATTATACGTTATTATATATACCTATATTTGTTTCTACCTTTTTGCACATTAATTTTTGGGGTTCCTCAGGCCATATTTTGCTGACTTCCCCCGGACCGACGACAAATATATATGTATATACATAAAATGTACCCTAAATTTGCACAATTTCGTAAAACTTTCTCAAGAAATTGGTTTTTATTACATTTTGCCCAAATTTTCGGGACCGTCCCCCTCGGCCCCTCGATTTGGGGGATGGGGGCCCTCCTACATACATGCATGGGTTTCCTCTGCTACAGGTTGTTACTCTATATATGTTCTTCAAGGTCGTGGATAAACATGTCTTGACTGGTGTCTTGACCCAGTGCCTCTGAGCCTCGCTGGTTTGAGTCCACTGTAAGCTTTATTATTTATTGGTGAGGTAATGGCCAGACTAAGCTCAGAGACTCCTGTCAAATGCCGTCGGGCGACAATTCATTTTTGATGATGCGGACGAACTCGGAGAGACAGCTGAGACTGGGCCTGGCCTAGACAGCACGGCGCCTATGGTTTCCATATATACGTACATATATAGATACATAATATATATATATATATATATATATATATATATATATATATATATATATATATATAATGATGAGCATATAGGTTTATAAGGCCGACCAAGAGCGATTGCTTATGTAAGGTCGATTCTTGTCCACGACTTGGGCCGGCCCGAAAATTCAACCTTTCGGTACGGAAATATACCTACATACATAAATATACAGTTTCACCTATATACTTGTTGTATTTATCGGTTCTGTATAGGTAGATAGTGTTTATTACTGTATATAAATCCATGATTGGTCATCTGTAATTTATGGGCTTTTATATATGCAGCGCTTTGGTTCTTTCAATCAGCTGAAATTTAAAGGGTCAGTTGCATCAGTTGATAGCTGTCTTTAACCTCAAAACGTTCACATTTTCGCTTGAAAAGTTGAAATTTTACGCGTGATACTGTAATTATGTACGGACAGAGAGAGAAGACTACAGTTTTATTACGTATATACATTATATACACATAGACATATGCTTAAACGTCTTGCTTTTTTGAAGTACATATGTTTTGTTCAAAATGTTACAGGTAAAAACTGCATGAGCATTGAAAAACGTGCGGAAAAAAAGAGGTTCAGTTTTTGCAAAAATTTCTTGAAAACTTTTAGCGGGTATTTTTAACACCCCCGCAAAATATGGGGGTGAAAATAAGCTTAACTTGTCGTCACTTTGACTGGCTTGTGAAAAATTTGTAACTTTTGAGTCTCAAACTAGATAGGCTACATATGTACTTAGCGTAAAAGCTTAGACAACTCAATGTTACTTTACGTATCACGTATATATAATATATATATATATAACGCATATTCTAGATGGGATAAGCTTATGAATAAGCTAGAAAGTGGGCGTTTAAGGGGATTTAATTGCTAAGATTCGGTGTGCCAAGCAAGAATCAAAAAATGTTTAGTCATTCCGTTCTTGGTGGCCTACAAAATCGGAGTTGGTTCATCCTACTCTGCACTCTGAACTATGCATTTGCTGTATACACACACGTAGACTACGTGTATATGTATATACATTATCTTGGTTTGAAATTTTAGTGATCGACTAGATAAAGATATGCAAATTACAACAATTTATGCATTATTGTATTATATATAATATATGCATTTGTCATTGCTGTTGTGGCCTGTTCCCACTTTAACGGTTTAGCCTAAAGGTTATAGATTTGTGTAGTTTTTATATGATTTCAGAGGATGCTTATATGGCAAATTTTAGGAGCAAAGGTATATATATTATTCGCTGTATCACATACAGTAATTGTATATATCTACTGTATTTCTATGTTGTTGTTTCAGCTGTGACCTTTGACCTGATGCACTGTGCCCCCTCGCCCCTGCTGAGTCGTCTGCTCCGGCCTTGCTCAAATGTGATCCGCCTGCTGCTGACCCCGCCCCCTCCCTCGCGCCACACAAAACAGCCCTGGCGCTGTCGGCTCAGGCCCCCCTCCTGTTGCTGTTCCAATCTCATTGGCTATTCCCCCGCCTTTCATTGGGCCAGTATAGGTGCCCTCTCATCCCCGTGGCTATTACATGTGGCAGGTAAGGCTCGAGGCTTAATCCAGTACGGGATTTAGCGGATTAGATTAGATTAGAACTGGTTAATGCCGCAGTGACAGATACAACGGAATGACTCGAAACTCAGCCATAAAGCGCAATCCTCGGACTTTACATTGTGTCACATTTGAGGTTTAAATTGATACGAATCTGAATATACAGCTAAGCCTTTATTTCAGTTGCAAGAAAATGTTAAATTAAAGAAAGAAAATTTTGAAAGAAAGAAGAAAAGAAAGAAATGAAAGAAATAAATAAAGAAATGAAAGAAATTAAATGAGAAATGAAAGAAATGAAAAATATTATTTAAGTAAATGAAAATTGATACCTATGAAGTTGATTACGTGCATACGTAAACTGGCTATTCATAGCCAGTGAAAGTTAGCCTAGATAGCTGTGATAGCTGTGGGAACTCAGCTGTTAGTCTGACTCCAAAGGTCAGCCAATAAAGAGAAATGGCGCAACATGGCCGACATTCTGACAAGCTGATTAATGATTGTCAGTCAAAGGGTCAGTACATATTTGACTCTTGTTATGTAGTTTAGGACTACGTAACTCCGAAGTCCGAATTAGTGCCAACTTTCTGTGCATGCCTTTAACGCCGAATACATGTTCTGCACTATCCCACCCACCCAGTGAATTGACTTAAATTTGACTCCACTTTTCTGTAAACTTTATATACGGATAGACGCAGTTGTAGTTATAGTTTCAGTTGTTGGCTTTTCAAATGGCCATAAATATACTGTAATATCATGGTTCAGCATCACCATTTATTTGATCATTTTGCAAGCTATTATCTGGATTTGCCGTCTGCGGTTAGCAAACTTTACACAAAATCGCATTTTACTCAATTTCCAACTTAAGTGACCTTGAAATACTTTTCAATCCTAGCTAATATTTAATGTTTATTTACGTACAGACATTAGTACGGGTGGTGACCGTGTGCTAAATTAACTGTAAGAGTCAGAAGTATATATTTAGTTAACGTGGAAATTTTAACTAAAGGTGGCAAAAATACAACATGTTCAACTCTTGGTGTACTATTTGAAGAAAGTTTTGGACTAAAAAGATCCAAAGATCCATAAACTTTGCTTGTTATTATATGTTGTATCAGTAACTGCAACTCGGATATAACATTATATATATGTACATTACAACTGCTGCTGTGCGTGAACAACTGTTTAACGCTGTCTTCTGTACAGCAAGCGGAAAGTACGCGGAGGGGGTTTTACCATTATTCAGAAAACCTGAGGATAGAGCAACCTTTTTTATATATATTTGTATATACATTGCATACCCAACACAGCCAAATTCAGTAATATTTGTACCTCTTTTTTTGAAACAGTCAGCCACAAGGTTTCCTCTTGCTATACCCCATTAGTAGCAATCCCGACACCTCACACGCACGCACGGTTGTAATGTGTATTATGTGTTTGTATGTAATAAAAGTTGGTCCTAAGTTTTCGTGCAAATTTTTCTTATTTGTGTATTCGCCCTAAATTAGGCGAATAGTGTGAACTATATACTAAATTTAATAATAAAGGAACTTAGAAAAACATCCGAAATATGTTTATAAACAGTCACCGTAGCAGAAATTCTGTTGTATATCATACGTAATCAACCGAGTGTTGGAGTTGAGAGGGTTACATAGTTTGCAAACTGGCTAAATTTGTGACGTGTTAATAGTTAAACTAATCTGTGCATCTTACAAAAATCGTTACTGTTTGTATCAGTCCCAAAATTAAGTTGGTAAGACATAGTTAATTTCATACATATACGTACGTAATTATAATATATATATATATATATATATATATATATATATATATATATATATATATATATATATATATATATATATATATATATATATATATATATATACATATACGTATGTATTATGTATATACATTCATGTTCGAGTTGAGCCTATTTTTGACCAGCTTTTGCCTAGCATGAGTCAGGTAAAGCGTCCGAGAACTACCTAGGTCATTTTGAAAAGTGATTTCGGCTAATTGAACTTGAGAGAATAAGTGACTGGTGTCAAAATTGGTCACAGTTGGCTAGCGTTGGGCTGTGACGTAACAGTGACCACTGGGCACCACCCTAGACTATTTTTTGGCTGTTGCACAAAGTTGGAGACTAAAGAAAGAGACCTTGGTTGTGGGTGGATAAATGGATATATATATCCTTACAGTTACATCAGAATCAGCCAATCGGAATGCTTCACTTGCGTTAATGGCATTCTTTTTTTAGTTAACATTAGTGTTTAGATTTACATAAAAATTAATTAATAAAAATGTTAGACGCGTGTGATTAATTTTGAACGGAGCCGTAGTTTGCTGACTTTGAATATTGTATGTAGTATTTTTTAAACTCAGCTTTTTTTGTAATTTATTTAAAAAAAGTTTATTGGAATGGTTGCAAGTTCAGTTGAGAGTTTGACCCCCAGCTTTGCGCAAAAGCCACGTGCTTTCAACAACTAACAACGCGTAATGAACCACTACGGCCCTGTTCTACCCCTCATTACCCAAATTGGAATGATTTTATTTTGTAGTAATTTTTGTATTACGACAAATTGTAGTAAAGTGCATTTTTAACGGTATTATGCATGATAAAATTGCATACATACACGTCATTAAAAAGTTGTAAAGAGGTCATTTTGGGCTTGTTAAAAAGGATATATACACTCAGCTAATCAGTGTTGGATAGTTAGCTTAATCCTATATCACAGGAAACGTACCATGACACGTGCCAATTAGACTTATGGTTGTAACGTAAATATTGTAGCTGCATATGTACTGTATCTCAAGGTCACAGTGTGACACCATATCAGGTGGTTAATATGGATGTCATAAAAAATACCGTAATGAGGTCGATTATCAACGTTGCAGGCTGTTATATACGTAATTTGAATTATATACTGTATATTTAATGACCTTAGGTGTATACACACCATACATATGTATGTAGCTGAAGCTGATAATTGGGTTTTCAGCTTATATGTAAGCTACGGTTTTGTATCGTATGTACTGTCATATATGTACGTATATATACTCCTTTTGCAATACTACAATAGTATATTATATACATACGAGACTAGAGTCTAGTCACTAGACGGAGGACTTCGTGTCAATTTGCCAAGTATGAATACACGTCCACATATCCGACCGTATTAATGAAAAAGATTAGTTTTAAGAAAAACAGTTAAATAAAAAGTCTGAGCCAAAACCGACGATTTACATTTAAATTTTGCACACATGTAATGCAGCGAAGATTGGTATGTACGTATAAGGTATCTAATACGTATTTATATATACATACCTGCAATATCTGCATAGTCAAGGATTAAGCTTAATAACAGTTCAAGATACCCTATCAATGTTGTCCGTTGAAAGTAGATACACCAGCTTAATACTGGACATGGTATGTATATAATAAGTCTAGTTTTGTCTGCTTCAGACGTAGTATGTGTGTCTGTTTCAGAAGGCTGTTCCACGCGCCCGTCGCCCAAGCCCAGACCACACCCCTCCTTCTGGAACGTGGGCAATGTGAGCAGCATCGAACGTGAGAACTGCACCGAAGACTTCCGACAGCTCTACTGTCTCAACGACGGCCAGTGCTGGCGGACCAGGGTGGACCAATACTTCGTCGTCAGATGCGAGTAAGCATACAGCCATGTCTACTCAGCCGGCAAACTTACAAAAAAATGCTGACAAATAACCACTGGGCTAAAGTCTGACCTGAATGTGCTGAACACTGAGACTAAACAGGTGGCGCGTGTTTTGTGACCACTGGCTGTATATACTCTTGATGCTTGCAATTCATTGTTTTTGTAATGAAATACCTGGCTTGTTTCTTTTTGTCTCAGGGTTCAGCATTTTTTGGTAACACTTCAGTGTAGCCTATGGTGTGCTTTTTTCGCTGAACTATGTATTTATGTACGGCTGTGAGAGTGTGAGTGTGAAACGACTCTTAACGGTGAAATGCATAAAGGCAGTCTTATGTAGCTCAGTCTCTAATCTGGAGGCAATATATTTCGTTTCGATGTCCTATGTATGTAAATTACTATATAAAATATAACGGCTTAGACTAGTTTCAGCGTTATACTGCCTTTTGTGCATTCCATCTTTATTATTTTAAGCTAAGAAAGAAACACAGATTCCTGGCACCCAGCTTTCGTTCTTTAATTTCCGTTTGAGCTCAAGTTTTTTTGAAACTCCAGACAAAATGTGCACTGTACTGTTAATCTTTTATCATTCTCCATTTTATTTTTTTACTGTTTTTCACTTTTGTACCTACATATGTAATATTACTGGAAGTTTTCAACAGAGTTTAGTCTACTTTGCGCCCTATTGTTAGTGGTTTGACATGAACTGCTTAGCAACTGATGTAGTAAACAAAACACAGACAGACAGTTTTACATAGTTTTTTTGTGAAATGACAAAAATTTGTAAACTTCGTGAAAAATGGGGCAATAAACTTATTAATGATATATAAGGTATTTCCTTTTATAGAGAGGCCTATAAATTTGTAGTTTGTTTTCTAAAAACGTTATTATTATAGTTAGTCACCTTAGTATTTAGTGAATGATAAGTGCTATTACCCAACAAGCATATGTAGTGTATCACATACGTCAACGTGAAAAGTAGACTGTATAGTGTATACAGCTTATTGAAATGCATATATACTTAACATGAAACTATTTACATATATAAATAAACGTTTAAATCAAGATAAAAACTTTTTTTACAATACTAAAGGTACCAGAATACGGTATACGCATATGCAAAACTTTTGTTCAGGCGTGTGAAAATTTATCCATCAGACTTTGTGTTGCGAAAAAATCATTCTTACAGGAAATTTGGGGGCGACGACAGAACAAAATTTTTTGGCAGTTGACTTTTCGGCTCGGCAACTATGATTTTTTGCGAGCCCAAAAAGTCATACCATGACAAAGCACTATTTCCGTTTGCTGTTAGACTGAACAAAAAGTCGTTATGTTATGACTGTAAACTATATTGTACGTAAATTTACAAGAAAACTGGGAAAGTGAAATTTGGGTAATGTTAACGTAGAACTATGTACTTTACGAAGAATAATTATGAAAAGCATGAGTCTGTATGTACAAAATAAGGTGATAATGATGATTACTTCGTGACATAGGATAAAATTACCTTTTCTTTTTATTTTTACTTATTTATTTATTTATTTCAGTTGTCAGCCTGGTTGGTTCGGCGAGCGCTGCAATTCCCGCGACCCCCCCGACCGGTTCCTGGCCACCTCCCAGCTGCGTCGCATCGAGACCGCGGGCCTAGCGGGGGGCCTGACTCTCCTTATTCTCCTGCTGTGTCTCGCATCCATTGGCCTTTATTTATATCACAGGTATATAATCATATGTGTTGTCCATACGGGGGGTCAATTTTTTGTGGGGCTCAATGACCAAAAATACTCTTTAAATTTTGCTCATTTTTCGAAATTCTGCCCCCAGGCCTTCGATTTTTGGATGAGTGTAGATTGTGCTTTTAAGCGTGTAGTTTCAGTTTAGCTTAGTTGCTGCTGTAGTATAATGATAAATTTAATCGCGAGATAAAGGCTACTTATATTATGTTTATACATAACTGGTTATTTCTGTTAACTATTGTGTTGTGTGACCTACTAGGCTACCAGAGCCTTTAAACAGATTGAGTATAAATTATTTATTAGCGTTTGTAGTTGTGGTAGTGTATGTATTTTTGCATTTACTGATTGCTTTTGTTTTATATGATTCAGAACTGCCTACATATAGCATAATATTCTAGGTATTAGAGTTTAAGTCTGTTACTTTTGTTCCATGGTTTTATGATAAGTATGGAGATTATTTTCAGTCTACTTTGATTTCAGTGTTCTATTGAGGAAATCTATGTTTCTATCTATGAAGCTTTCTATGTTTCTTTATAATTTTTTTATTTATTTGTGTTTCTCAGCGAATGATCAAAAAATCAGGACCTAGACTAGATGCAGTATTTATGACAGCGCACTAACGGATTAGTGTTAGCCGTTAGCGAACTTATAACCAACAGGTATTTATTTTTTATGAAAACAGGGTGTATATACCTTAACTGTTAATTAATTAATTGTATATATTTATTTATTTATTTAATTAATTTCAGACGCCGCCGGCTGTCCCGCAAGGTGACTGGGGAGGCTAGTCAGAGCACCCTGTCCCTGCCCAGCCGCTGGCCCGTGTTCGGTCGCAAGCTCAGCCCCTCGCCCCCTCCGCCTCTCGCCGCAGACGTCATTCGCCACACCGACATCGCAGCCATCACCGGGGACCACCACAGTACCCGACAGGCCCACCCCAGATTCCATATGGTACGGTCATACTAATTGTCCGTAAGGGTGTCTTTTTGTCCGCTAACAAAACTTTCGATTTGATGATTTTAGTTGGGCACCATGGTATAACTTGTGTACTACTTCTAGTTTGAAAAACAGTGCTCGAGTACATATATATGATATAACTCTAGTGCAAGAAACTGACCTTAAGCCTGTCTGTATAGAATAGACGCCTGTACTAATGCTAAATAACGTCAGTTCGTTACTTGGCATTTTATTTATTGGCAAATTGGCTGTACGAAATAAGTTTTTAACCAGAAATAAGTCATTTAAATTGACCTGACTGGCATAATAGACCGGAACAAAATCCACCAATACAGGATAGTTAAAAATGGCTATAAACCAACTTTCCTATTTATTCACTCAAGTTTTTCCGTGTCTATTATAACTTTTTTACCCTTTAGCCGTCTCTCGAACGTTTTTCAAACTGATAGTATCCTGTTAATTCTCATAAAAAATGACAGCCTAATATGACATTTTTCACATTTTTCAGCATCTAGTTTCTGCTAGATTAAGTCGTCTAACTTGTCATGACTGTCTGAGGTTTGCACAAAAAACTGACTAATCACCAATGAATAAATATTGTACTTATGACTCACCTTAGCTTGTATCATTTGAACATTATCTCAGGTACTTATGAGGTAGCTTATGTATATACGTATGCTTTTGAGCTATGTACGTAGGTGTTCTAAGGTATTTTTACGTCAATTTTAGTATCGTTTGGAGGATTTTTAGGTGTTTTTTACCAGCAGTCAACAGAATTGACAAAGTTTCACTTTGTTTTGAAGCCTCGAATATTAGTTTTAATTTGTTAAACTTAGGTTAGTCGTTGGCGGTTGCAAAACTTTATTACAGTGACGTACTTAAGTACTCAGTGAAGTGGTTTAAACAAATTTTGACAAATCTATCTGTCAAGGTTACACAATAACAGGTTCATAAGTTAGAGCTGTTTTAGTATCTAGAATCTACATAGATGACAAATTAGGATTGGTAACTTTTAGGACATATTATTCACTGCAAAACAAAGAATAGATTCTACAATCAATCAAGTTCAAGTACTAAGCTTCAACTTAAGTACTAAAATGCTATTTATAGTTACGTAAGTGGAAGACACACTAAATGTGTGACGAATAGAAAATGAGTTATGATAAATAATGTTCCTGCCTAACAAAAAAGAAATTTAAAAATACACAGAAAACTATCACATACGATTCTAATTTCTAAATAATGCTAAAGTATATATATGTATATAGTGTAAATTAGTTTTTTGCATTAGTGTTTTTAAAAAATGAGTTATGAATATGAATTTTCCTCCCTTACGATGCCTAACGAAAACCAAATGTACAAATACACAGAAACTATTATGTACGATTCTGATGCTCAAGTGTATAATGTAAATTAGTTATTTGCATTAGCCTTTTTTATTATAGGATGAACTACCGGCTAACGGACACTCACGAAGGGCGTATTCGGGTTCGTATGCGTCACAGAGGGCAGACTTTGACGATTCCAGAGATTCTGACGTCGTATGACGCACGTGACCTAACCTAGGCTTGATTTTGATTGGCTGATTTCATTTTGGGGGCTCTTTGCTGATTGGCTCATCGAATCACGTGACCTTGGTTGATGACCCTTGATCCGGCCCGAAGAGATCTGATTGGATGAATAAATCACTTGAAGTAGATTTGAATCTGAACTTTGGATCTATCTTAGAGCTTGGTAACCTAATACACTTTTCTACGGTGCTGTGTAGTAAACGTTTGTTTGCATAGTATATAGTTTATTACTGTATATACATTTTTTTGCCACTTTTCAAATTGTTTTAATGTTTTTAATTGAGTTTAAATTATTTGTAATGTTTTAGTATTATTTATTTTCAGTGTTGTGTTAGCTTTTAAGAAAATTTTAGTCACACTTTTGTTATATTTAATACTTCGCACTTTAATACTGTCGTATACATTTTGTATTCTTTGTAACTTTCAAATTTGAACCTTATGTCTATTTCAAATATTTTTTATCAACATATGCGTACATCTTTATGGAGATGTTTGAACCAAAAAAGTTGACCAGGTGAAGCTATTATTTCTCACGCATATATATACGGCAGAGCACGCTACCAAATTTGTGCTTGTTTGCGAAACTGCCGACATGGCTAATTTTTTAAGTTACATTTTTGGTGGCATTATTTATTTCTGTTGAAAACAAAAGCATTTGATGTTAACCGCCAATGTTGATTGTATTCTAATGGGTTTGGCCGTGAACGGGTTAAGGGGGTGTTTCGTGAAAACCGTAAAAATTAGCTAAGTATTTACGAAGCTTATACTAGCTTTCGCTTATTATTTTTTTACTTAATTTTGTTCCCGATTTGAGCATTTTCTAATGAACTTTTTTGTAGTTTTTCTCTGTATTTGGATTTTATTCGAAAAGAAAACATAAAAAAATAAAGTGCTGTTTTTATCCTTTACCCCTCTTTCCTGTTATCGGTTTGTGGAGTACCATTATACAACCCCTCTTGGCACGTTTTGCAAACATTCTACTCTCTCTATCTTCACTATTACCCAACGCACTATCCGGCCTTATTATCTGACCCGGGTTTTGAATTGCCTTTTGGGTAATCGGTTTTAGCGGAGCTCCAATATTTTCCGGTATATAATATTTCGGCTTGTTAGCAGCAGGTAAACAATATCCCCCTGGCCTGAGGCTGGTCATAGCTAATTTAATGCGGGCTAGAAACGGCCTCATTAGTGGATTTGAACGTATTTAATTAGGTTAGACTATATACATATGATTTGGGAATTCAAATTACAAATGTTGTGAGCTTGAGGTATGCAGGATAGGCGTACATATGTACAGCCGTCTATGAAGTTATTAGTCTATTTTTGGATAAATTATATATATATATATATATATTTATATATATATATATATATATATATATATATATATATATATATATATATATATATATATATATATATATATATACCTGATTTGGCAAAAATTGTTGTAAAAGTTTACAAAATACCACACTGTATTATGCAAATAGAATTCAGTGTCACTATTTTTATTCATAAATTCTGTAAAATCCTATTTATCTCTGCACCTATTAATCTACATATTTGTGAAAAATTCGCTAGCTGTACTTTACGCACGCTTTCGATGAAAACAGTTTGTCACTGATCCCGGTGGGTGGGTTTGCCTTCCCAGTAAATAGATTCAACGTATTCTTTACTATTTTGGCTAATGTGTCTAGACATGTTCAGTCATTTTTGAGATAATTTCTGATTAACCGCTAGTGAATTCTACCTGAAAATTTAGGAAAAGCTCAGCAGAGTTTCCTTATCTGAATAATGTCTTTTCAATTTATTTCGGAAAGGAACGTTAGCGAAATTTAATAGGCCGGTTTGTGTTGGGATATGGCCCCATAATATTAGCCAAATATTGAAGCTAGAAGGAATATCACCATAAATTCTTGCGTAGATTTTTGGCCTATTTAAATGTTGACACTTTGGGTGGGCCTGGGCCTCTTTTGGGGTTTAATGGATTTAATATATACGTATGAGGCATTTATTGTTTATTTGACTATTTCCCTACAATATGTACATAAAGCTGAGGCTGGTCTGTGCGGGGGTTATTTATTGTGATTTGGTTTGGGGAGGAACGAGACGTTACGGTCGGATTTTGCCTAAAGCAATGAAAAAAGAACTAACCAATCGAAGTGCTGTGTTTTAGACAAATTGGATTGGCTGATTCATTTTTTCCTAGATTGCACTGGAAACAAGGCTTCAACGTATTTTACCGATTCAAGAGTTCATTAAATAATCCAAATTACGCAATTAGGCATATGTACAATAAAGAATGCCCAATTTTTTATTGCAATTAAAATGTTTATTGATATATTACTAAGTACTTACTTATAATTGATAATGGACTCAATATTTTGTTTGGTTCAACTCAACTGTTTTTGATTAATTAATTATGGTTTCAACTTAAAATTTTTAATGCTATTTAGGAATTGCGATTTTATTTTATACTTTCATTTCTCTTTACTGCCAACTTTAAAACTATTCCAACTATTAGCAGTCTTACTTATGTGCAACTTTTTGTTTTATGTCTACTAGTCTGTTGTTTCCTTTTATTATTTAATTACTGTATCATGTTTTGTTGTGAAAATGTGCATTTTAAACTGTGACATGTGCTTTTTACTTACGGTTTCATTTATTGCACGAGATGAATTAATTTTAACTTAAAAATCTAAGATACTCACCTGAAGTTCCGTCATTAATTCATTACAAACGAAACTAATAACCGCCTTATAAATGAATATTTTTAATGTTCTGTTTTTGTACTAAATTGCCTTTGCTTGTAGCATTGTGTATTGTATTGTATGTATTTGAGTTTTATGTAATTTTATTAATATTATTGAATAAAGTGAACATTCTTGTCAAAAGCCTCTCTTTGGAAAGAAACTGGATAATTGTACATAGACACCGATTACCATACTCATGAACTTAGGTTAGATATGAAAACGAGCGTCTGATGGGGCCTGTTGCTCAACTTTACAAGTCCTACAATTGTAACAATTGTAAGTGCAAAAGGTGATTCGTTACGAGCAAAAGGTGATTCGTTACGAATTCATTATATAAATTCATTTACGAATCACCTGATTTGGCACTTACAATTGTTACAACTGTAAGACTTGTAAAGTTGAGCAACTGTCAGCCTGTCAGCTGTCAGCCAACAGCGAAATTTTGAAAAAACGCGAAAGCTAAAATCAACCAATTCACACGTTTATCTGTAATTCCTATTGTACATAGCTTATTGGCCGAAAGGATGCTCCGGCTGAAATAGCCTGTTTACGTTTTATTTAATGGGCGGTACCCCCTCCAATCAGGGATGTGAGACATCCCTGAGTTGAGGAGGGTACCCTCCCTGAAATCAAGGCGTACTTTGCGGCCGATTATCCCAAATAGGGAAGAATGCCATGCTCTCATTATGTATGTACTCTTGGTAATAGATAGGTACCTATGTTCATTTTTCCTCCACCGAAGCGGCGAAGTGATGTGTTGGGGATCGGAAGGTCTCCGGTTCGATTCCTCCCTTAGCTGCGATGAAAGTCCACCCAGCCTGTCATCCAATATTGGTCGGAAAAATGGAGACTTTCTTTATCTGTACCTTTATGTATGTTACCTGTAGCGTTAACTCTACCCATTGGTAATTTATAGGCTCAACTCAGTGACTATGCTTAAGCAACCAACACAGCACGGTTAATTAAGAATTTTATTAGGGATAAATGAAGGAATCCCAAAATTAAAAAGGCACTTTACACAAAATATAGATATAATATATTCATGTCATATTGATGATAAATAAATCTCAGTAATAACTCTAAATAATAATAAAATAAGAATACTATGAAATGCGTATATCTCAGGCTTGCACACAAAACTGACTACCACAGGACCACAGAAGGCAAATAGAGCACGGGGCAGCAACCAGCAACGAGAACCACAAATACTACTGAAGAGTGCGAAACAGGTTAATTAATGATTATTGTTTGTTAATTTGTTTTGATTTGTTTGTTCTTAATCGGATCAAGAGTAATCGGATTAAGAGAGAAAATGAGTGAAAATAAATCTATGAGAAAATAAGTGAAAGAGACTTTGCTCTTGCTGTATACAAAAAAATTAATAAAATTATTTTATTTGAATGTTTTATCAAACACAAGCTGGGTAAATCTGGTAAGATTGTGACCAACAATCACAGAAACATTGCACCAAACAAATCATTGCAGCATAGAGACAAAATAAACAAAATAAAACAAGACAGTAACAAAACAAATCATATAATAATAACTGAAAATACGACGATTATAGAACGATTAATTATGTAAGAAATAACATCACGTGTTAACTCTGTTTTTTTCGTGAATCATAAAACAATCTGAAATAATTCATTTTTGCTTTTCAAAACCAATATTAAACAGTCTAAAAGCTTACAAAACCTCAAAATACAACTTTTCAGATAGAAAAAAATCACACCTACACAAAAAATAAAAAAAAAACTTTGAAGAATCATAAAGTAGCAACACAAATGGCAAGCATCAATACAATTAAAAGCATGAATGCAAGAGCAATATTTGAGTAACATCAGCATAATACTGTTCAAAATTCGCTAAAAAATGTTAACTATTGAATATAATAGAACATTTAGTTCATTAGAGCGCCTAATTTTATTTTAGCAGACCATTTTTTCAGAATCTGAGTCTAAATTTGTAGGTACATAGCAAACGAAATTGTATTTTTTGAATAATTATAAATAACGGATTTCGAAGCATTTAAAAAAATCTTACTAATAAATCTATATAGAAAAACACAGAAATTGAACACCAAAAATAGATAATTGGCACTTTTATTAAAACACTAGACATTACGAATCCCCAGTATCAATACATAGTCACCACAGAGTGAGGGAAGGTATAGGGAGGGCTCATTTGGTTTAGACGACCAAAGCAAAAGGGCTGCCAGGAATATGTTTTCCCCCGTACATGACGTATATGAAAATCTGTCCGCGCTGTCTGATGATGTAGTTGACGTTGTAGGTCCCCCTGGACTGGTGCTTGATGTAGATCTCATCTCCTACACCGTTCGCCGTGGCCACTGCGACTGTCAGCAAGTCAACCCCTGAAACAGGAAACTAATAATGATTTCATTAAGCGACAAAATCATGAAAATCTCGGGACCGCTTAGTCATCTGAGAGAAAATTATACTTAAAGCAGATTTAAATTAGACACTTGCGAAACTTGTACCCTGTTCGCAGGATCCGTGTACCCTGTTCGCAGGATCAGAAGTAAGGTCTTGAAACGTGCCACACATTGTGCAACAACACCTTTAGTATTAAATAGCTAAAAAATAGAATACATAGGTACGCTTGTTTTGGTGAACTCTGTCGCCTGACTGACTATTCTTCAACACAAGAAAGAAACACATCTGACCATAGCTGTGTTCGATCGCTTTAATGGGGCAAAACAGGAAAGGAAATAGCTGCTATGACATTTCAATATATATGCTACAATTCTAGCATTTCTATCTCTCCATTTCAAAATCTATCGAAATTTGCAAAATCTTTACATGTCTGCAGAACAAATAAAACAGCACAGCAGTATAGCAGCATTATAGGTTTCCTGAAAAACGCACCAGCTTTGCTTGTGTCGACCGTGAAAGCGTTCTGTCGGTTGGGATAGGCCTTCTTGAGCCCCATGCCCTTGCAGACCACCAGGCTGGCGTCCGACTTGAACTTGGGCGCGTCCGAGGCAGACACACCCGAGCCTGTCTTCAGCACGGCGTTGATGCTGACGAAGGACGACTCGTTGAAACCACTGCCGCCCAGCTTCTTGCCTGAAATACAGAATAAACACTCACAAGTTCTTCTGCTGAGTAACAACTGTTTAAATTGCGAGGCCTGAGTGTCAATATTCCAGAGGAAATATTAAACGCGGCCAGTATTTGCAGATAAAATGATTTGTAAATCTAAATTTTTGTACACATTTACTGCTGAAACTATCACCACTTTTTAGAGTCAAAAACACCCAAAAAAACTTACAAATGAAAATTTGAAAAAATTAAGAATCACCAAGACTTAAACTCGGATCACTGGATCAAAGTCCAGAGTGCTATAAACCACTGCGCCATGATGCCGGGAAGGGCTGGTGCTGAGTTATAAGTAAGAATAATTTTAGTACTCAATTCAGCCTCGGTTTTAGCGTCTAATTTTACAAAAAAGTTAGCTTTTGATTCAATGTTATGGGTGCTAGTCCCATTTAAACTCCAAATGAGCTATAATTTTAGTCCACACAGTTAAAAAAGTTATCAAGTTTGTCGATTTGTCAAATAAGTTGAGATAATCGCAAAAATAGACTACATTTTCTGAAAAAGTACCTATGACGTTACATTAATTTGTGTATCGGCAAAAGTTCAATCGATCAAAAAATTAAAAAATATACCCGTTCAGGTTTCGATCCTGGGATCTCTCGCACCCGAAGCGCCCATTATACCACTGGACCACCAACTCACATTGTGTGATAAATGCAAAACGTTATATCATTTGCATGATCAGCGCATCGCTGCAAGCAATTGGCTCGGGAATGTGAATAAAACTATGAATGTGTGTGTAGTGTGTACCTGTATAGTGCATCTGCGTGTCTTGCATCGAAATTTTGTTATCATAAAAAAACAGTCAGAGCAAAAATTTAATGAGTCAATTCTATCACCATGAACTTTTTGTCATAATGACAACAATCTTGGAGGAATTATCTGTAAGCCCGGGTGGCTCAGATAGTAGTGCGCTGCGCATCTACTGAGCATCTGATTTCCAGTCAGAAGATTGGTGGTTCGAATCCACTCCGGTGCTGACTGTTTTGCTTTATATCATTCTTCGCTTACAGTCTTTCGACTTGCATTTCTTCGCTTGCAAGATTCGACCTACCTGCCATTCTAGTGTAATTTAACGTAGAGAAATTGACCTACCCAAAATTACATAGGAAAGGGAGAATCTGAATATAGTATATACGCGGCCCCTGAGGGGGCCGCGTAAAAATACAGTGACAGCCTCGACGCCAGACTAGGATGCAAGTCTATAGGCTTATGACTCGGAACAATCAAGACCACGAATGATCGTTCGTGGGATACAAGCAGCGAAATAGCCTCCCCTTAGCTTTCCCCAACAAGTTTTCTCAGTCACCCATCAAGCCAATAACAACTTTTCTAACATCAGTTAGGGGGCAACCAAATACCTATTATGGGCCAACTTCTCTGGATATTACCACCCTTCCATAAACGAGAGCTGCGGCGCAGGCTTTGCGTTTGCCCACTAACCCACTCGTAGCTGCCTCTGATAATTAAAAAGCTTCAAAATCTACCAGCTTAAATATTAATTCTGGCAGCGTACTGCTGCCTATGTAGGACATACCAGTGCAGGGCACTTTGAAGGGTGAGCCAGGGACGTGAATCCCGTTGAACTTAATGGTGAAGAAGTAGTCCCCGGGGGCCAGGGGCGTGTAGCGGACCTTGTAGCCCACGTCCACCTCGTACGCGTCCAGAGTCACCTTGGACGGCCCGTCGCAGCTCACCGACAGCGCCCCTGTGCCCGCGTTGCAAGTGTTGATGATGAACTCGCATTTGGCACCTAAAACAAGTGTGTAAAGGTAATCCTTAGACGTAACGTACTGGCTGATTCAGCCTAGAGACAGGTGCACTGCTCATCTTCATTTCTTGGCACTAAACCAAATGTTTTAGACTTCACTATGACCGCGTCCGTGTATTAAAACACAGTCGGAGATTCAGTTCAGTCACAGGAGACTCAGTCAGGCACTACACTTAATCAACAGTTTCTCGATCCTCACTCAAGTCTCAGTTTTGAGGGTGAGCCTCACTTTAGCTTGACTCAATAAACTATGGCGTAGTAATCATTTCAGTACAGATTGTCGCCTTATTCAAACGGTCTGTCATTATCCAATCCGATAGGCTCAGTCTCGACCCAATGACTGACCCGACTCGGCGTGTTTCAGTCCATCGCCGGAGCAGGTGATGGAGGTGGGGTCTGACTCCTCCTTGCCGCCGACGCGCAGCCGGAAGGGACTGTCGCGCATGTGGATTCCGTCCAGCTTGATGTGGATATAGTGCAGGCCCGCCTCCTTCGGGATGTAGCGCACAGCGTACGACTCTGAAATATTATTGTAGTGAAAGATGGTCAAATGATTATAGAATCGTCAAGAAACAACAGCACAGCTGATACACAGCACACAATAGATACTACAGCTACATTTTTACCGCTAGGCAAAATGCTATATTAGCATCGTTCTAAACCTTTTCCTTGGTAATCTATCATTGCACTGTTATGAACCTTTTCATTATTAACGTACCAAACGCAATTTTTCCCTATAACAACGCGTCTTTTTCCTATTGTTAAAACACTTGAAATAACTGAACGAAGTTTATGTGGCCACTGACCATGCTCGTCAATGGGCGTGATAAAGCAGTCCTCCTGGGCGTTGCTGGGCGTGACGGCCTTGGCGTCCAGACTCCCGCGGGCCCCGTGTGTCAACACCGTAAACGTCACCGGTTTGTTCAGCTGAACAAATAAGAGCTTTTGGTAAAACGTTTACTAATTAGTAGTAACTTTATAAAAAATAAAATTTAACATAAAGCAGATATTAGAATAAAAACTATGCACAACATAAAAATCAGTGGCGTAGGTGTTTTTTAGCTAGTACATTATGTAATTCATAGTTCAGATATTATATTACCAAATGGATTTAGATGAATTAAATAAGCAATTACAATAAATTGGAAAAAACATGTTAACATGAGTACATAATAGGATCCTATTGTGTACTCTTGATATTACGCTGTCTTTTAAAAAATACTGCGGGCTATTATTATCGGCTATACCGGCAGTCCCACGTCGGGGAAGTGAGCGAGTTCGAGTTTGCGTGCTTCGCCAGTGGAAGGGCTGATGAATATTTTGAAGGGGGAGTCTGGGATGTGCTTGTCATTGAACTTGATGCTCGCGACGTAGTCTCCTGAAACAGCCACAGACATTAGCCAGGAAACAACAATGGGACACCAAATATAGACTAGCTATTCGTTTTCTAATAAAACAGAACAACGTAATGAACAAAATACAATATCCGCACACAATTTAAGAAATTAACTAAAATACGAATAGATTAAGAAAACTGTTAGCTAATATAAAATCATGAGTAGCTAGATAATGGTAATCGACCAACAAAAAAGACTTTGTGAATAAAAGCCAAGCTAATACCAAATAACAGTATCAATGTAACTAAATGAATAACCCACCAGGTTTCTGTACGGTGTAGGCCACGAAAGCATTTCCATCCGAGTGTTCCTTGCACTCGATCTTGGCCTTGGACGGGCCCTCGATGGCCACCGTCAGATTGCCCGCACCAGCCTCGCGCGTGTAGATGTTGAAAATGGCTAGAACAAAAAACTGTGGTTGTGAATGGGACTAATTGCCATTGCCTGGGTTTTGATCCGTCACCACAGACGGAGCCTGCATCACAGGGAAATCTTTGTGGCAAGACTGTCACGCCTAGCCACTTGGTCACCGACTCGCTTCACTCGGATACCTAAGGCATCCTCGTGAAGTAACAGATTTTGTGAAACATAAAGCCGACAGGTTTCACTAGTGTAGTGTAAGATAGTGCAATTTTGATTCTGAGGTAACAGTATGCGGGAAAGGGTTAATCGAACCACACTGCTTGCTGTTGAGGTCGATTACTTTGTAGCTGATGTCCGTTCAGCCGGCAATAATCACGCCACTAACTGTGTATAAGATCAGATTCTGGCGCGATTATTTGCCGGCTAAACGGACATACGGCTGTAAGTATGGATCGATATTTATTAGCGTGTTCTTCAGAACGAGTATGATTAGGGCTTCACCGAGCCTAACAGTCGCATCGTTGAACTCACATGGG
Source organism: Trissonchulus sp. WLG1_4 (assembly GCA_030248245.1). NCBI lineage: Eukaryota > Metazoa > Nematoda > Enoplea > Enoplida > Ironidae > Trissonchulus > Trissonchulus sp. WLG1_4. The sequence continues at coordinate 30,054 of JASANF010003234.1, read as the reverse complement.
AAGCCAATTTCTCCGCCGACCAGTCCTGGACCGCCCGCGCGCACCTTGTGCGAGCCACCCTCTTTGAATGGTCCCACTGTAAACTGGAATGGACTGCCTGAAAACAACACACTATCATCAAGAGCACATAATATATCACACTAAATAAAGTATCAGGAGTACGCAGTGGTGTTTCAGTTGCACTGGAAAAAACAACAGTGAGCAAATCATCTTCCTGACTACTTCGTTGATAACAAGTAGATAGGCAGCTTCTACGAAACTGTCTTCTATTCTTAGTATACTACGAAATCGAAGTCACAGTACAAACGTTCAAATCGGATTTGGAACTTGCTAGTTAATAAACTTAAGTATTAAAGAGATAATCCCGCCCAGGGGCGGTTCCAGGGGGGGGTGCAGGGGGTGTGCACCCCCCCCCCCCTTTTGGTCGAAAGGGGGGGGGGCGCAGCAGCTAGATGTTGAAAAATGCCTGCCCCAATGCAACTATTTTTTTGCAAAAACCAAAAATTCTCTAGCTTCTGGGGGCTGCCGCCCCCAGACCCATGCTTTATATATGTTTTGCACTGACTTTCTCGTCGAGGATTAGCAGTGTTCATGATAGACTTTGCTTGTTCACGCGTCAACTCTGGAGACTTCAAATGTGCTTTATCTCTAGGTCTTGCAGACTAATCCGAAGGTTTGTAGTCCAAATCCCACCGACTAGGTTTCACAGTATCTCATTGAGCAAGAAGAGACTGAGAAGAGAAGAGAGCAAGAAGAGAGAAGAAACGTATGAGATAACGTCTCCAGTTGCCCAAATTTGGCATATTAATTGGAAAAACCTCCATTTTTTTCTAGGGGCTGCCGCTCCCAGACCCCTGCAACTTTGTGGCGCAGTGATCTTGCGTTTGTAATGCGAACTGGATACGCCACTGGTGTAGTCGCTTGCGACGTGACGCTCAGATTTATATCAATATCACGTCACATTTAGGTCCGTAGCGTATAGTGGTGCGGGGAAAAAACCCTATTTTCAACTTTTCGGGTCGTCCTGTGCTCCACATAAATCGGATCCATTAATGCTCGCGGCTGTTATAACGGCCATCTTTCGCCTAACTGTTGCACTAATAAAATGGATTGTAACTACTCACGTTTCTGAGTAATGAGTCTCGAAACCTCCGGGAAAAAAAACCCTATGCGGGAAAAAAACCCTAATGCGGGGAAAAAAACCCTATTACTTTTTCTGGTTGTTCTATTAGTAGGGAGTATAAACACAATTTCCTCGTGTTCTACAACTCTTAGGCTGCAGTATGGACTAATAAAACCGTTTCTCCGACATCCATGTGACTCACAATGATTCTTCAAAAATCGACCCGTTTTGGCAGAAATGACTTCTGCCCAAATAGGCACTTTTTCCGTATTTAAAAGCATTAAAAACAGATTTTTACGCTTATTACGTTAGAAACAGCGGACAAACACTGCCCGCGTCTATCATTCTTGGATTTAATTGGTACGCAGCAGCTAAAACCTAAATATTGCAAAAAATGCCAAATTTTGGTGAAACATCACCAAAACAGGTTTCGTGAGGTGTGTCGAGGTATGGCCCAAAATGACAAAAAACGACGTTTTGCGGCCGAATAAACGGTTTTAATGAACTCTACGCATGTTGTTAGCCCAGATGAACCAACTTTAGTAGGAACAATGGGTGAGTTTAGCAAAAAAATGCCGCCAAACAAAATAGGGTTTTTTTCCCCGCAATAGGGTTTTTTTTCCCGCACAAACTTTGACCAGTCACAGGTCAACCACAGCGTTTTTCACGATTTTCGAGCTTCAGAAGTATAGAGGAAAGGTAACTCTCTTGAAAAATGCAAACGGCGTTGGTCAAAAAGTGTTTTTGTGAAAAATTATGACAAGTCAAAAATTTGGAAAATTTTGTCACTTTGGAATTTTTCAACATGCAAAATTTTGAAATTTTATAATAAATGCTACAGGCCTCAAAACTGCACAGAAATTGGTGTGGTAGGTCAGTTTGGGATGCGCTTTCCACCTGCATACTCAAAAAGATCCTATGTCGTGAGGTTCGGCCAGGAAGCACTAGGGGTTTTTTTCCCCGCAAAACGCGTAGGGTTTTTTTTCCCGCACCACTATAAACTAATTTTTTTGAAAATCTAAAAATTTCTCAGCCTCGGGGGGCTGCCGCCCCCAGACCCCTGCCAACCAATTGCTTAGTGCTGAACTGTAGTTTTGATGTCACTATTAACGCCACGACATACTCAAACTGGTACCGTAACAATGCGAAACCATAGAAACAACTAAAAAAAGTTCGAAGCTGCACCCCCCCTTTTCAAAATCCTGGAACCGCCCCTGATCGCGCCCTCCTAGTTTGGATATGCGGGGTGGCTGATTAACTCGAAGTCAAAACGATAGATATTATGTAAATCCTCTCACTCCTCTATGTGAGAAATAAGTGATAAGAAAAGGGGAATAATTCGTCAATCGTCATAAAAACAATCTCATATTAAGTTCATTTGTATAAAACTTTCTCGTATCCAGCAATAATAATTTCTAGGCCAATATCCTATGGCCATACAGCCTCATTGCCTAAAAACCCATGGGTACCCGAAATATGCTGTCCCTTGTTGATGACGGAGATGGTGTGCAGGCCCTGCTGCGTGGGTGTGAAGCGGACCACGAACTGCGAGTCTCCCAAGTCCATGATTTCCACGTCCTCACTCTTGCCCTCTGGGTTGATCAGTTTCGCGTTCATTTCCAGCGCATTGGCGCCTGTTGGCAAAAATATCAACAGTATAGTTTGGCCAAAAATACATGCGCCACTCATTTTAGTGCCATGACTTCTGCGACTACTTGCTGTACTCTTGATAGTCAAAATCTATTTTTAGTTCAAGTCGAACATTGAGTCTCTGTTTTTAAAATTTTGTTCAGATTTTAGTTTCAGTTATTGTTTCAGTTTCAGATTTCACCAGGTCTTTCAACTCCACGACTTGAACCACCTCGGTGATGTCAAAAACAAACAAAAATCGGCATTTAGTGTACAAAAAAATTATAAAATAAGAACCTAATTACTGTAGCCGTAGCAGAATTTGACTGGCAATGTTGCCATGTGACCGGAAACAGGGCATCGATCTAGTACGTAACCTCAAAGTCATAATGTTCCAAAAAATTATCATCCTTCTACCTGGTATTTTGATGAACAGTTCGCAGGGGTCATTGGCGAAGGCGGCGTGCGGCTGAGTCAGTTGCTTGGAGACCGACTCGCTGACCGTGCCTGCGCCCGCTCCCGTGCATTTCACCGTGAACGGACTGCCTTAAAAGCCAAATTGTCCACAGCATATATAAAAAATAGGCCAAAACTTATTGCCGACAAAAGTCATGCATTAAGTCTGTGTCTGCAATAATCATTAAACTGGCATATTTTGAGTGGGGGGGGGATGCCTAAGTCTGAAGCCTCATCAAAGTGCAAATAAGGTTAGCTTGAAAACGTGCAACCGTCACAACTGTCATATGACAAGTACAAAAGATCTTCCAATCACCCACTTTAAAAATTCAATCCCTGCTAGAACAATCTCACCTGGGACGGAGTGATCAGCAAATTTGACACTGAGCACGTATATTCCTGGCTCGGTGGGTTTGTACTGGATGCGACAGGTGCCGTCCTTGTTGTCCACGCACTGGATGTCACACTTGGACGGGCCCTCCAGGGACACGCTCAGACCGCCGAACCCTATAAAACACACAAATTCAATTGGCCCAAAACAATCTTATGCAGAGAAAAATCATTATCCTGACGGCCAGAGTAGACTATAAAACTTACCGCGTCTTAGAATCATAAATGCGTGAAGAGTGAGGGGGTGGTATGGAGTACTCCCTCTCCAAAAAAATCGAGTGCACACGGAGAGTCCCAAAACTTGAGCAAGACGTGGGCAATGCTGATCCTCCCACAAAATTTTTGCCCACGTTCTACACAAAACACCACGAATATAGGGGTGACAAGTGTTTTCTCGGCATTCAAGACTGAAACGTGAATAATGCAGAGAGAATGACAAACTCGAAATGTTGTATAGTAATCTCACCGGCGCCCCTGGTGTCCACCAGGAACTCATTGTTCTGCTGGGTCTGGGCGCTCTGGAGTCCGGCCCCGCTGACCTTGACCTTGGCCGCGTTGCCCACCTCGGACTCCCCCACGTGGATCCGGAAGGGGGCGTTCGGCAGCAAGGTGCCCCGCTTCTTCACAGACACCAGGTGCTCGCCGGCCTCGCGTGGCGTAAAGGAAATGCCTAAAATGCAAATACTGACTCACTGAGGCTAGAATTCATAACGGCAAGAGTACATAATTAATAGGATCCTATTATGTACTCTTGATAACGGCAACACTGACACCAGAGTTTTCCTCAAAGTTTTACTTAAAATTACGTTAGTGAAACCCCAAAGTTTTGGCACCTCATAGTTTATTTGGGGCTTGGGCGCAAAACAGTTAAAATGCTATATTGTACATAGTTCAGCCCGAAGTTTAAGTGTTTCACTACCTTTTACAGGGAACTATGTATAGTGCCGATGCTACATAGGCTGTGAATTCCAGCCACAGTTAAGAACACACTCGCTGTTACAGAATAAAAGATGACCTCATGTTTCTTCGACCTGGGACAGCAGAATTAACCCCCTAAATGGCAAAATGTCAGAGACAGTAGTTACTGATGCATAACCTGGCTTAGATTAAGTTTTACGAATGGCAAACTCCAATAACGTTTAGTTTCAGTTCACTTGTGTGTACAATAGTCACTAGACTAATTTTTGATGACAGCTAAAGGCGAAGAAAGTTAATATAAAGCTAAGTTCTGGTTGAGTTGCGCTAATAGCAGTGTTAACTAAAACTACTTTTTAGCTTCTAATCGCAAAAGAGAACTATCGCAATGACTATACGACCTATATAATAACAAGAACTATTGCTGGTCTTTTGCTAATTTATACATACTACATACACACATGCAATAACTTGAAAATTACACGACTGAATAAAACAATAGGTTAAGAATAAAAGGGGGAAATATATCATACGCACTAGAGACCAAAGACAAACACTTAAGAGTTAAGCATCAAGAGCACAAGACAGTCGAATACGAAGTAGCAAGGAGCAAGAGTACAGATGTCAAACTGTTAAGGTTCAATATGATGGGTTGAAAGAGTTAGATTTACCATTATTCAGAATACCAGATTTATATCAAATATAAACGGACCTATTGCTATTAACCTCAAAACGTATCACGCGAAGCTCATTGAAATCCGTGAACGTTTAATCGGGATATATAACTATAAATAACACAAACAGCGACATAACTGTACTCTTGATAGCATTATAGATAAAGGGTAAAAATTGAAACAACAGTAAAATTTCACCTGGATGACAGAATAGTATAGGAGCTGTAGAAAATAAAAGCTAACAAGATTTTTAAAAAATTCTATAAAGAAACATATCGTATGTAGGTATGTACCAAATAGCTAACATTAAAAAACAAACATTAAATGGCCGCTCCGATAATCATGTGCTTAGGCCAACATTTTCTCAACTATTATATAATTAATAAAAATCTTCTCCGCATTCATTCTACTTAAAAATAAGAAAATTTCATCGACTAACTGTAATTTTATTTGATCTGTAGCTAGTCATATTTTGACATTACTGTTTACTACTGTGTTATGGTAGGGTTTATATACATACTAATTTAGAAACATTTTGTCATTATCGAAACTGTACATTGTTTTGTTATTATCAGTACTGTTAAAGATGTAAGATTACATGGCTAACTCAACGTTCATCATTAGTGAATAACTGTATATTGACAATTTTCCAAAATCAAACAATTCTGAATTATGCATTTTGTCAACGAAAAATTATTAGCACTATCAAATAGCCTACCAAATATCATCTATGTATTACCATAGAAAAGTAAAAAATAATAATGATAATTGATAATGCCATAAAATTTTCCCTCCCGACTCTCGCACGATTTCCAGGAATCAAACAAGTGGGCAAAAAGAGACTAGAACGAAAGCTACATACTACCAGCAAACGTCAAATGCAAAAAGATGAAATGAAAGTGTTACAAATTGACCCAAACCTTAATAAACCACTTGACCTAAACTTTTAAACTGGGTACCCAAAAACAACAATACCTCAGAATGACTAACGAGTGCCCCAAACACATCATGGGTTACAACATGAGAACAGTTGGAGCTTAGCGAGTTACGCTGCATAGAGCCTTTATGCAATCCATTTTTGTAAAGCAAACATGAGTTTGAGAAACACACAAGACATACATACAAACAAGCCGAAAAATTCTAGCTTTACGGGAGTTCATAACTTGAAAATAATATGCTAATATCAATCTATTCTTTTACTAATCATAATTAATGTACGTATGTTTTTAGTATATTTTCTGTATGGTTCTTTACAAAAAACGCAGCCCGACGCTTACCAAGATGACCCTCGTCCAATTTCCTAATCAGACAGGGTTCTTCTATTCCCGAAGGACTCTTGATGGATGCACTGAGGCCCCTTACATCTTCGGCTATCTTCAGTGAGACTTCACTGGTGGAGCCCACAGAAATGTGCGACCGCTTTCGACCTTCGCCTAAAACACAATGAACCCAAATCTAATTCTGCTCCTAATCTACAGGATACTGTAGTTTGCAACGCTTGCGCCATTATACAATATAATTAATGGTATGTGTTACCAGATAACTAAATAAATTATTTTTTCTTTTACACAGCGTTTAACTTGGTGCCTTGTATAAAATTGGATTTAGCGAATTAGATTTCGACATATATCATTAATGCCACAGGACACGACAAAAATAGCACAGTCAATATTGGCAAATTATCGCATACCTACTATGTATGACTTAGCAAGAATATTTTACGCTAAACCTGTATTTTTACCTTTCACGCACACACATGGAAATAGCAGTGGTATCTTTATTTCAAATGAAGTAATAAGAACAATAACTTAAAAAGTAGATTATTAGACATGTACTCTGTAATGTTAAAACAAAATAACTTCCGACATCGCCTACTACAGCGAGCGCAAAAGCTCCTTCCTAAGTTATGCCGATGCGGCTGTTTTTGAACATTTTGCTACACAGAATATCCACTTGACGTTTGCACTCCAGTCGTCAACCTTTGTGTGCGGCTTTGAAAGAGCAAGCAATTATTGGCTTTCCTAACAACCTTCACTGAAAACGACAAGGGACTTTTGAAGTCATGCCAAAATAAAATTGTGTCACGGTACCGATTAGTGTAGTTGGGTTCGATAGTGTACTTAAACCAGGTTTTTAAACTCAGATAAAGTGTAAACACAATATCATGACTACAGCATTTTGTCAAGTGGCAGTATATTAGTTCTAGTGCTGCATTATATACCAGATTTAGATCAAATTCATTTTAATAAAATCTCAATATAAAAAAAGAAAGGTATGATATAGGTAGCAGTATAAAGGACAGTTTTTGTGCAGGTTTTTTGGAATAAAGTAGAGGTTTTGATAGTCGATAGCCTTGTTTATTATTACAGACATTACGTCAAGAACATTAGTTTTAAGCATAAATTAAAATAATATATTATATATAATTGGTGATTCTTCTGTATATATTCGCACTGTGCACTGAGCGAGCGTGAGTGAGAATGCATCAAAGCCGTATGCGCATACTAGCTATTTATACCATGAGTACACAAAGTAATGTAAATGTACTACAAGTTATGTACTCGTTTCAACACTACCAAAACGGTCTTATTAGACTTAGCATCATTATCATCTTAATTTTGTGAGTTTGGCGCCAAAACAATGAGAAATACAACTTTTAAAAGTCTACTAACAGATCCGTACTATGACGGATAATCCGTAATAATGGCTTTGGAAGATGATGCATTTTGGGTTAGTTGCGTATTTAGTGTTAGGCGCAATTTGACATCAAACTACGTAAATATAACTCTCGCTCAGTGCAGAGTGTGTGCATACGGAAGAATCACAACATGGTGAGTAACATAAAACAGTTAACCATTGATACAATTAAAAACTTCCATGAGTGAATGAGATTTTCGAAAAACGTCTTGTTTACAGGGTTTTCACACAATTTAATCAATCGTGTAGACTTCATCGCTTAAATCAAAAGTAAACGCTTCGCGGTTACATATTAGATCCCGATTTCTCCGATTTCTCTTGTGGCAATGGGCCTTCAACGAAACAGGAATTTCGTTGTTTACCGACAGCAGACATATGAGTTACTTTCGAAATATTACCAATATTAATGACCACCGATTGTCCTTTTAACTTCATCAAACACACTTCCCGGAATCGTTTGTGAAAGATAATGTATAAATAGAAGTCAGCAGCAAACGATAACACCCAGAAATAGGTTGACAAAAGAATCGTCCAGTCAGCTATCTTGGGCAAAATCACCGCATACCAATGAGCCTGAGAATAGCTCAGTGACATCTGAATGGCTTGCTCACCGCTGAGCGTTCGTACGATCATCTTATTGAAGGCATTCCACGTGATTTCGTTGAGTAGAATGAAAAACACCTGACACAGCAGCAGTTTTGTGATACCCACTTCGCGATCATAATTCTCCTGAGTCATGCTGAGATTTTTTCGCATCGCACGAATGCGAAACATACCGCCGATGATGGCAACAGTGCAAAGAAATAGAACCACCGATTCACCCAGACCCCAGTACAACGAAATGAGTCCCGTGATATTTACTAACGAGCTGTTTTCCACAAAAATCGACGATGAATCCGAATCGGTCGACCGTCTGTAGCAAGCTGGATTGGCGACTAAACGAACGATACGGCAGCTAGCCACCAGGACTCCGACTATAAGCCAGGTAGTGCAAATATACATATTGCTTAGCTTGGGATACTTGATCGGCAGGTACAGGGCAATCATTCGATCGATAGCCACCCCGGCCGTTAGACGCCGTCCGACGGCGGCAAAGGTCGAGACCACCCAAAAAGAGATGCAGCTCTGGAACCAAATACTGGTACTCGACGAACGATAAGAAAAATTGGCCAACCAGCCACAGGTGCTGAAGAAGATCGTTCCGATACACAGAGTGGCCAGAGCGTTGCAAGCGGCAATGGTTTTGAAGTAGACATAGCTGATACCCGTAAAAGACTTGTCATTGAATACCAAATAGCAGAGAATGTTGCCCATCACACCCATCAGTAGAACGACCGGATTATAAGCCACACAGACACACTCATTTGCATACAGCTGCCAGCTGGCTATTCGAGTCAGCAAAGATTTCATCAACAGCAGAAGAGCATCCGATCTCGACATGCTGATCGTTCCATTATGCAACAAATACTCAATTTTATCAGCCGCGTCACAAAATGTAATCGCGTTCAAGTCGGAATAAAGTTTAGCCACAGGGTCAACGTCTGCCGCAACGGTACAATTTTCCATCCTTAAAATAGGGTATTGTATTATTGTATGAACTGGTTTAGGTAGACTGATTCTACCACTTAGTCGGATTTGCAAGATTGTACTGAAACCAAGAGTTTTTGGTATTGGAGCTATAATCTAAAATTCTGGAGAGTTTCAACCGTTTGTTGGGTGCTTCAACAAATTTTTTTAACATTCCTACACGTTGGCTTGAAAATAACGTTGGCCAAAATACGTTTGCTAAAATTATCTGACGAAAAGCCAGTATTAAAAGAATCTGAAATTTGGTAGCTGGTGCTACCCCCTGCCTTCAGTTGTCTTATGTTTATCAGCGAAAGCTTGCTGAAAACTACCCAATTAACAAAATATTAACTTCAACGGCAAACTGTAACTGAACCAGAACTTCAGATTAAATACTTATAAAATCTTTTCGACAAGGTTCGATAATAATTAAGCACGCAACGTTTCCGAAATCGCACGCAATATATCCTAAATTAAACACAATTTTCACCTGCAACTTTTTCTTGACGTTAAAACAATAGAATTTTGAGTGATCACATGAAAAAAATCTCGGCTATTTCGAGCAAAAAAATTTATGACAATTTTAAGTGATAAAAGAACATTCTCAGCTATTTCCAGGAGCAAAAAAATATCATAATTACAAATGTTTTTATATCCTAGAATCTGACTTTAAATTTTTCCTATGCACAAAAAATTACATAAAAATTGTCTGTTTCAATTAGTCAAGTGGAACTTCTTTGGCTGTTGTTTTGCGACGAGAGATCGAACTGAGTTGCTAGCTGCTTCCTAGCTAGTTGCTGTCAAAAATAAACATTTGAATCGCAACCTTCGGTTACTGAGAGCTGCAACCAAGTTGCCCTATAGTTATCACCTGTGAGCAGACCCACTGAAGATTGCGTGTGTCAGCAAGCGAGATGAAATAATACATTTTTCAATTTTTGAAATGTCTTTTGTAGCATGAAACGTTTCGACACGCGCTTCAACTAAGACAATTGGTGAGAATTCAAATTAATTTAACCTCCTCAGTTTGCGCAGTATGATCGAAGACATAGCCTGAGCCTGAGAACCTGGTGATACATTTTGATTGTCCTGAGCCTGAGAACCAACATGTTGACATATTCTGATTGTAATGTGATCACAAGAAGCCTATATATATATATATATATATATATATATATATATATATATATATATATATATATATATATATATATATATATATATATATATATATATATATATATATATATATAGAAAATTCAATTTGTACATGCACTGTCACATCATGATTGCATTATTGTATAAATGAGAAAGAACTGTATTCAATTCGAAAAGAAAATTTTTCAACCATTTCAATAGCACATTCAGCTAATATAAATATTAGTCCAGAGCATTCTAGATTTTTTGTCTTGGCGAGAGGCAAGTATATATTTGCAAACTGTTCGCATTTATATACCTAACGGGTAGGAAGCAAGTTTTAATAAGAATGGCTATTGGCTAGACAAGAAGATCGCTATAAAACTAAAACTCTGCAAGGTTACAAATAAATAATTCAAATGGCTTAAAATCTAAAGAAATTCAAATGAGCTAAAATCTGAAGAGGCCTATGTTTTCAACACAAGCGTGGAGACCAATCCAGGTTGTTTAATTGATCCGTCCGTAATTCAGTCCTTATTATTCATGACATTCTTACAGAAAGACAGCTTATGTGCAAAAAGTACACACCCTGACAAAGTAGAAAATAGAAACCAAATGCACCACAAACTGCAGTTGGGGCAGATATCAGACTGTATATACAGACTTAACGTCACAAATAACAGCAGATTTCCAAAATAATCCCTAGACAGGGACACAAGTCGTCATTATTTGTTAGTCCCATTCAACCCCAAGGTCCCAAGTCGTCATTGTTTGTTAGTCCCAACCCCAAAGTCCCAAGAGTCCCGATCACTGAGCAACTTATTTGAGAAATAACTAATACTAGCTGGGTTATTTTGTTGTTGTTTTCTTTGTAATTGTTTTTACAGTATATACATATGGCAGTTATCATAACAAAGAATTTCTAAGTTCCCATGTACATGTACATAAGCCAAGAGTCAACACTACAAATTTAGCGAAAAAGACAACCTGCTTTAATTATATAAATTGCCTTAGGGTTGGGCGTGTTAACACTGGAATCTCAAATTCCAAACTAATGTAAGCTGCACCTACGAAGGGTCGAGTCCACAAAGTCGGTCTAATGAAAACATTTCACTAGCAAAAATATTTCATGTATTATGCCGATCTGGCACTCCGCAAGTTTCAAAGTTTCATTACCGTCGGGTTCCGAATACCCCCTTAAGCAGCAAACTAGTCTTACCCGCAATCTTGGCAGTGAACGGTGAGCCGTGGATATCCTTGTTGGCGAACTTCACATGGACTTTGTACTCGCCCGGGCCCGGTGGGATCCAGCTGACCGAGACGGTGCCGTCTTTGTTGTCATGGCATTTGATCTCCGCTTTGGCAGGACCCTCCACGGACACCGACAGACCCCCTGAAACATTGGCACAAAAAATAAACTCTTCGGCTACTTCACAAACATCAGCAAGCTATCAAACAGTTCTGAAGCAAGACGTAAGGCGTAGTTAATCGTCTGTGTCCGTCAGGGTTTTTTTTGAAAATCGGCACTGCGTAAATAACTGCGTATTTTTATTTTTGACTGCGTATTTTTAGAAATGACTGCGTATTTTTCGAAAACTAGTGTTTAACTGGTTAAAAACATAGCCAACGCATTTAGACGTTGTGTCAAGCAATTCTAACACAATGACCATTACATTCAGCTGGAGTTAACGTCAAAAAGCGAGTTTTGATCACATCTATTAATTTGAAAACTTTTAGGACGCTGAACTATACATACATGCCCAATGCGCCATTTTTGCGTGGTTTCAGGCTGGGGGCCAATGACTTTTCAATTCTCCGTAATGTGTTCAAAATCACTGGAATGTGATAGAACACCCATCTTTTTGTGGGGGGATCCCTCCATCCCCCCTAATACATGTATGCTATTGCTAACAGTGTATTAAGCAAACAGATGGTGCACAATGCACCCATGTTACACTTGCTCACGCCTGCATGAAAGACAATAGCAAGGAACACAAAAGCATAAAAGCTGCAGGGGTCTGGGGGCGGCAGCCCCCAGTACAAAAATTGGAGAAATTTTTGATTTTTAGGACAAATTTGGTCAATTGGAGACGTATCGGAAAATTTTTCCGGCTAAGCTTGATTTACTGCCGCTTGGTGGGCACATGAAGACTGCGTAAATTCTGCGTATTTTTATTTTTCACTGCGTAAATTTAAGGTTCACTGCGTAAATACGCAGTATTTTACGCAAAAAAAACCATGGTGTCCGTAAGGAAATGTCCGTATATACTCCACTATCTATAGAAAAGCTGCTAGTATAGACATAGTTTAGCTCACACACCAAAAGTTGGACAACCGAACACCTTTACGGACAATCATGCGCTACGCCAAAGACTCGCTATTATCAGACTTCTGCATAACACGAGTTGTAAACCATAAATTTGAACATGGGTCGTCGCGGATATCTTAATTCTATACGGCGGAGTGTTAAACTTTGTTAACACGGTATTAATTCAGAAACCAATTCGGACTTAATTTACACCTCTGGCTCTGGCGGCCTGCCTTATTATAATTAGTTAACATAAGCCGGTAAATATGGCCCCTTTGGTTGGCGGAATCTTGAATGAAATCATCAAAGTAATCATTAACCGTACACATTTTCATCTCTACACTGTCAAAAATATATGCTTAAACGTCGAAAATATAAACTATTGCAAGTTTTCCAGAAAGACTATTTACATAATATCTCCCACATAATATATAGAAACACACAACTTTTACTGGCTACCAGCTACCTGAGCAGATTCAAAACTAAAAAAGACATGAAAGAAAAAACCTTCCCAAACCAAAATAACCAAAGGTAAACACAAATGAATATAAACAAAACAACTAAACAGGTTACGTGCTGTGTGCCCTGGACAACAACAAAATATTTTTTTAAATTCCTAAATTTCAAAAATACTATTCCATTTACATAATATGTGTAAAAGTTTCAGTTCTGTTATGGCATGCAATATTGCATGCTCATATTAGACACAACTACCGTTAAAAGACGCGTTAGGTGTTATAAAAAGTATTCGTCATTCAAGTAGATGTCTATTCTATTAATATAATTATTTACTGTTCCACACATACTTTGTTTTATGTCAATTTATATAATTACTTACAAAAGTACGAACTTTTACAAAGCTATACGTCCATATTAATTTCAACAGAACAATCTGCCTCACACAAATAAAAATGGGTGGGATTCACAAAAGTAATTAAATTTTGTCCCCATTTCATACCATATCTGTGTCCAAAAAAATTTACCGCACACCATTACAGAGAAATCGCTTATAAACCTCCAAATTCTAACTTCAAAATGCCGAAAATTGTGTATTGTTGTTAAACAAAGTTTTCACTTATGTACGGACCTCAGACATGCTCGCAAACAACTATATATAACTCCAGCCTACATTTAAACTTATAACTGAGTTAAATACACCACATGATTTCATTGCGGCGCTTTCAAATTTTAATACCAAGAGCATCTTGGATCTTTTGTGAATCCCAGAGCCAATACGCAGCTAATGCATTCTATATAATACTGTAGAGTTAGAGGCACGGTAAGTTCTGTCTGTTTCTTCCTTTTGTCTAAGTTTCTAGTAGTACTCAATACTCATTAAGTACTACTCATAATGTAGTGTAGATCGCATAATATATAGTGTAGACCATAGATTTCAGGATTGCGTAAATCATTACCATGTGTTTCAAAAACCAATGAATAACTGCTACGCTCGGCTATAAATTGACAATACCATAACGCATTTTAGATTCTCAAAGCTCAGTCAAGAGTTAAAAATGATTTTTATGAATGAACTATGTATATTAGCTAAATTAATTATTAATGTTATTATGAGTTAGGCGCAGAACACACACAAACGTTAGTAAATTAGGCTCTAAATGGTTAGAATTTGACATTGTCTGAATGCATTTTCCACACTTAAAACATACCCGGGACCAATATCCCTCCTGAAGAACAAACAATAGGACCACGGTTAAGTATCGTAATGAAAATTAAGAAAATATACATACTAAAACTTAGGTCACCACTAAATAAGAGTAATTAAAACCAAAAAAACTCAGTCAGTAAAACAATACACAGATATTCACATTAAACTGCACATTATATACTGTTTCCTAGTAGTTTCCAACTACGTAGTACGTAGTTGCCTGCATAACCTAAAATCTGACCAAAAATGTTGAAAACTGTTCAGCCATCTCGAGTACATGCAGAAGTAGCTGCCAAAATCAAGCCACTTTGTGACTACTTGGTGTACTCTTCATAGTCGAAATGTATTCTTTTGGTAACGAAATCAGATATTTCGTTTTCTCCAGTGGTGCAACTATTTTTCGTCAGATTTCAGACTGCATTTACATCACTACACTGATACCTAGTAATTGATAAGCGATAATGTACAACGGGGTCCAGATTTAAGACCGACCGCATTTACATCACTACGTAACACTGGACCCACCTTGAGCATCCTTGCAGGCGACCGTGAAGGTGCAAGGCTCGCCCACATTGCCGTAGACAAGTCCGCTGCCGTACGCCGTCACAAAGCCCTCGGTCACGCTGTCCACGTGGAACTGGTAGGGACTGCCTGAAATAGGAATATCACTACTTTGCTTACTTACTTACTTATACTTACTTGCTTTCTTACTTACTTACTGTTTTACTTCTGAACAACATATTACATTAGACTTGCATATACGGTCTTATCCAAAATATTATGCTGTCAGAAAAAACAATACATTATTTACTTTCATCCTACAGGAAAAAATAAACAGTCCCGCTAAAAAAGTAGACTGGTAGTTCTGGTACCCCAGAAGTCAGTCATGCTGTAGATTGGCTTTTATCTCAAATAAAACAGATTTCAATCTGTAGGGAGTAGGAAATATGTTTGCGTTACGATAAAATAGTTTATGTTCTGTAACGTCAAAAATTGTTTCCATGAGACGGATTGAATACTCAGCTCTAACTTTTTATATTATACCATGAAGGTTCAAAAACTCAAACCTTTAAAAACATCGCTTATATTCTATAAAATACTATGACAAAAACTGTTTCTGTGATGATTAAATAAAGCTATTTCTAACAGATCCAGCCCTATGTTTTCATTCCCGATTTCTGGACTCATCGTCAAAAGTACTTTCTAGGCCCTGGTTTTGCCTACCGGTCACATGCATGCCGTTGTGCTTAATGTGCATCTCGTGAAGTCCCTTTTCCCTGGGCTGGTACTTGATGGTGATCGAGCCGTCCGCATTCTCCTTCAGCTGCGGAATATCCTTGTTCTTCGACGGCATAACGATTTCCGCTGAAATACCAAAGATAGACAAAATCGCTTCATAAATCAAAGTCAACTCAAAATTACACGAAGATACAGAAAATACCAATTTGCCGTGACTTTTGCAAACCAAAGGTTTTGACACATGTTCGCACTCTTTCGCAAAACTGGAATAATAATTCAGAAAAATCGAAACAGCAGTAATTTATAGGACTTAACAGATTACCCAATATACACAAGAGGATATTACCATGCAACGTAAAAGTCAGTGGGTTTTTAGTTTTTCTGCTTGCGCTAGTGTTGACAACAAATCGGCCATTCGGTAAAACAAGCTATACTGAAGTCCACCTTCAATATCCTCGATTCGAATCCCTTCCGGAACAGTAAAGTTCCAAAATTCGACGGGGGCAAATTGGTATCTGGAGGCTGTCTGGTAGGCCTGATAGCTGGAGCTGGTGTTCCCTTCGTAGACGGTCTGGTGGTAGGACTCTTGGTGATACTGATAGCTGCTGCTCACGCCTCGGGCACTGGCTTTGTCAAGACGAGTGTCCGCCTAGAATAAAAACCTGCATTCTTGCAACCAGACCTGAAATTAAATCAACTATGATTAACGAACGGAGAGGTCGTATTTAAATAGTTTTCGCTAAAAAAATGATGTAAAAATACAAAACCGAAGTAGAATCATTGTCTATTTTTTGACACCAAAGACCACAGATATATCAACATTAACAAATTAACCAAATTTCAAGATGACTACATGTCAAAGCACACAACATCTATGTAAGTTAAAAACCAAACACAAACAGGTTGAACAAATTTTCAAGTTCCACACAATTTAATCAAAAACTTAAAAATAGGAAACATAAAAAAATGGTCGGTCCTGAACTACAAACAAAAATCGACTAACAGATAACAAAGCAATTAAATAGAAAAAGTGAAACGACTTCATAAAAACGTTTGCCAAGATTATAATAGGTTTGCACCTAGCAAATGTGCTAGCACGCACCTTGAGGAGGAGAAATAGTACCTTATATGCGACACGAATTTGCCTCAACGGAAACCCCTTTCCTAACCAGATGCCCAGCTGAGCTGTGGGCTGTTGTTGCTGTTGTTGTTGCTGCTGCTGTTGCACGACTTTGCTAGTGCAACTAATGCAACAAGTGTGCGAACATGCAAACACACGTCTAAACAAAGCAGCTGTCAAGATGTCCCTCGTTCTAAAAAAATGCCTTATAAATAAATGGAAGGGGTTCCCACAAAATTTATACAACTGAATTATATCAACTCGGGTATTTCTAAGCTTCGGACTTGTGATCAAACAGGGAGGGAATGTTGTAGCCATCAATTTCAGAACACAGGTTATGTATCAATCCACCAATCAGTCAGAGTTATATAATATTATATCAGTAATGATTACCATTTACAATTGAAGAGCAATGTTTTTATTAATAAATCTAAACCTATAGCAAAGAAGCCGCTGTATGTTAAAAAAAATTCCATACCTCCTTTAATTCAAAATTTATTAAATTAGTTTTTGATATAATATTTTTCATATTCATTAAAAAGTTGTAACACATTCATAAACACAATCAACGCTCTAGCAGAACCTTCTAACATGCAAAAGTTGAGAATAATAAGCCTAAACTTCTATTCTCTCCAAAAACACCTTAACATGAATAAAAAATCTCAAATGCCTAAAAATGGCCATAAAACTTTGTCTAGTCTAGAATATGAAATGAGGCCGTTAAGCCAAGGTATATGAGAATAAAAAGTGACTCGCCCAAGCTGTGTGGCTTGTCTCAAAATTGTTCAATCAAAATAAAAATACGAGTTAGTCGGGTCGTGTTTTTCATAAATGATATTAGACAGATTCTATTTTATATTCAAGCGCGGCATAATATGTTTGTGCCAGATCAAAGCATATCTTAAGAAGATAATCCTCTCAAGCGGATTAAACCGCGCATTTATTAATAAGTGCTCCATATGGTCAATAAAAAAATCTGCATCATACATGTATGAGGGGGATGGGGGGAGTCCTCCCCCCCCCCCCAAAAAATCGAGGGTACGGGGGGAGGGTCTCCAAAGTTTGGGCAAAATTTAGTAAAAATGGCACTTTTTAGGAAAAATTTTACAAATTTCGCAAAATTTAGGGTATTTTTGATCGATCACGGGGGAGGGTCCCCAAACTTTGGCGCCCCCCCCCCCCCAAAATTTTGACCCCGTTACATATTGTATGGTTTGCATTACCAAGAGTACAGCATTACTAACCAGGTTGGCCGTCCTTGTCCTTATCCCCACCCAGAAAAACTAAAATCTAAGCTAAGTCACGCGACTATTTTGTCTGAACAAGTTTGGAATCCAGATTAGTGCGTATGCAAAAAAATTAGCAGAAAAGACTTTGTCACGTCTTCACAGTAGCTGACCAAATTTTGTGTTCATCTCTGTCCCAAAGTAAGACTGTGATGAAACGGGCATTCTCTCAATACCAGCCTAATCCCCTGACCTACCCAAAAAGTGAATTCTCCATCGGGAATAGTCTGCCCCCCGTAGTTGCACTTGACTCGATGCTGGCCCGGGTTCTGTGGGGTGTAGTGGATCTTGGTGGTTCCGTCCGGGTTGGCCTCGGTGTCTACGCTGAGGGGGGCCGCCCCGTCGTAGTTGGGGTAGATGCGGGTGGTCACTCGGCCATCCGAGCCGGCTTCCGAGTGCTCCACCAGCAGGGAGTATTCCTCGCCCACCAACACTGTTTCGTGGATGCCGTCTGAACACAGTATTAAACCCGTCTAACATTATTTGCCCTTTGATTTGCAAAATCATGACCGAAAAAGAATCCGCTTGGGCCTAGCGATCAAAGTCAAGCAAGTACCTACAGCTGATAGAATGAATAAATTCAACCCTTATTCAAGAAGATCACATCGGTCGCATATGAGCCGAAACATAGCACACTTATATTCACAAGAATAATCGATACCTAACTCCTATAGCATTACATCTGCCCACGTGGTAAACAACAAACAGCAGCCCAGACTGACCCACAATACTGCACTTGGTAACATCTCCCACAGGCTTAGCCTGTGTGACGAAGGGTGATCCCGGCACGGGTTGTCCGCCGTACTTCAGCGAGATGTTGTGCGGGCCCACCTCCTCTGGCACGTAGGTCACCTCATAGACGCCTTCGTCGCGCTCCGTCACCGTCACCTGACACGGCTCATCGTCCGGGCCCTGAAATAACGAAAAAAAGGTTGTTTCATCTCAATTTTGGGCGGCATGCGGTAGCAAGAGCACATAAAAGTGTATCACACGTATACAAAGACTGAAACACTATTATGTACTCTTGGTAGTAGATATTTGCCAGGTTCTTAGTTAGACTAATGTAGGACATTGATTATGTAAGATAGCAGGTACACAGTAGGAAAATAATATTATGTAACTAAATATCTAGTTTTATTTTTGAATCAGCTCAGTCTAAAGCCCGGTTCATACGTCTAGTCCTCAACGGCACTTCTTCTTCTTCTTCTTCATTTCGGACGTCTTTTCATCATCACCGTTGGCTAACAGCGACAAAGATTAGGGGCAGCTGCTTTTTAGAATCGATACAGTCGCGTCCGTTACTTTTTTGCATGAGACCTAAGATTCATCTCAACTGGCTTCATGCAAAAAATATGCAGACTTTTTTCAATTTCTTAGGTTCAAATAAAATCACAAGTACAAGGACGAGTATGAGCCGAACTTGAATGACACGACCTCTTACCACGACGAGCGCCTCCAGGGTGGCATAACCAGCCTCTGTGGTGTCCACCGTGAAGGTCTGGGGGATGCTGGCCGAGACTTGATCAGGCATGCCGGACATCCCTGGGCCGCCAACAATCACCTTGTCGGGCTCCACCTGGGGCAGCACACGGAAACGGAACGGACTAAAATAAGGAAATACAATTAATATTGAAAACAGTGCAATTTTTTATGCAACTTTTTTAATGACTCTATTACTAGTATGGTAGTAATTTTTTGCCACATAACATACGAGCATTTTTTGCTCGTAGTAGCTGTGACATTGTCGAATAAGAGTGAGGGAATCTTACTAGACAGCATCAGCGTTAGAATCATGCAGGAGGCATGCAACCACCCACATCAGAATCTGCACCTCGGCACTGTACTATCTGAGCTACGGAGCCTAAGCTGAGCTGCAGTCATTAATCCCTTCAAGTACCAACATGGTCCTATCTTACTGCACAACATACTTAGTATCTTCTTGTTCGTTGGCTTTTTCACGTATCAATGTTTCAAATGGTCTACAGCAACGTACTGCATTTATCGACGACTGACTGCTCAGTACTTTTGACAATAGCCTCAACTAGTAAGAAAGCAATAATTTACAACTCTGCCTAAAGTGCGTTACTCTTGATGGAGGACTACCATTCTAACCTGTTCGGAATGTGTTCATTGTCAAATTTCACATGGACATTGCAGATAGAGTTTGCCTCAGTTGCGTAATAGGTAACGTCGTACAGATTTCGGTCCTTTTCTTTGATCTCAAGTTTTCGGCTGGACTTCTCACCTGAAATATAGTTAGAACTTATTGCATGATAAACTTGCAGCCAAATCAGGGTTTTTTCAAAATCGGCACTGTCTAAATGTTGTGTAAAATAAGAATTTGCTGTGTAAATTAAGGGTATGTTGTGTAAATTTTTGAAAGTGTGTATTTAGGCATTTTTTAGGTAAAAAAATTATTTTTTAAGTGCCAATCTTAGGAAGCCCGCAGAAACTGGAGATTTTTTTGGAGTCAAAAATAAGACTTATTTTCTTTATTACAAAGCGGTCACAGGCCGCAGTCGCCACTTAGCGATTTTTTGTAACTTTTACCACCGAAATAGGCAGTTTTATCAACTTTTGCGCGGAAATAGGGCTGTGTAAATAGTGTGTATTTTTATTTTTTGTTGTGTAAATTAGGCGGCCGATGTGTAAATACACTCTATTTTACACAAAAAAACCTTGAGCCAAATTTATGCTTTTTGACTCAAAAAAGGACACTAAAATCCACAGTGCTCTTTCTAGTGTAAGTGTCCGTGAGCTACGAAAACGAAACCCTGAAAGCAGGACGTGACAAATTCAGCGTAAAATTTATTCATATTAGGCCGGATTCACACTGGCACTTGCACAAGCACAAGCACAAGCACAAGCACAAGCACAAGCACAAGCACAAGCACAACGCTTGGGCGTTCACACTGGAACTTGCACAAGCACAAGCCGAGCCAATCAAATTAAAGCGCGCCAGTGTAACGTCTTTTCTATTCAGAAGTTTCGTTATCGTTTCAAAATTTTGGGCTAAAATTTTCGCAATTTTGAAACTTTCTCGTACATTCTATGGAAGAAAGAAAATAAACTATGAAGAGGGGCAAAAATAAAGCTAAAACGCAATTTGATTTTAAAGATGAAACGAACCAAAATAAAGGAAAGAAAGAGAAAATGAACGCAATACATTCTTTAGTAAATATAAGATCCATTTCGACAAGGGTTAACTCCGCAAAATCACACTTTTCCATTTAATTTTGCGCCATTTATGACTATACACAAACTGACAGCTGCAAAATCTCTACGCTGATTGGCTGTGCTTGTGCAGAAGATAAAATTTTTGAACAAGCGTTGTGCTTGTGCTTGTGCTTGTGCAGAATTTTCTGCAGTGTGAACCGGCTGTGCTTGTGCTTGTGCCTGTGCTTGTGCTTGTGCAAGTGCCAGTGTGAACCCGGCCTTAGACTAAACGGAGTTGCTACGCAGACTCACAGTAATTAATGTTTATGCCTCATTTCACGGAATAAAATTATACCTCTCTCTAATTATTTTTTATCGTTCAGTCCAGTTTTGAACTATAGACTAAAATAAGTCTATTCATTTGACTTGACCCTATAATGTAGTAATTTAGGTCCTTATGACTTATTAGCATTTCATACATTATCGCTTATTCATACATACTTACTATTTCATTCCTATTCTTAGCACATAATTTAAGTGATATTCGTCATTACATTTCCTGCAAAATTGTTTCCACTAGGCCTACCCCTTTCATTAGTGACATCCACAGCCAGAGGGGCGTAGCCACTTTCAGTGGCGTCTACTTTGAATGTGAGCGGAAGATTGACCCGGCACTGTTTAGGATCCAGACCGGGCCCAAAAGCCTTGACCTTTTTCGGGTCAACCGGGTGGTCGGCTATCACCTGGAATGGACTGCCTGAAAAATGCAACACAGTACTTATAAAAAACCAGCCATATTTCACTTTCACAACTCAGTTAAATCGACCACTAGTCATTAGCTCATTTTTTAGCAACTTCTTTCAAAACAGGGACAAAAAACAGGACGTGCCCAAGGATTCCAACCCGATTGCTACTGATTGTCAATATAATGATACTTTGGTATGGTATAAAGCGTGGTATCTCGTTGTTATGTTACACCTAACTCGTAACCATTAGTACTAATAGGAAAATTGGTACTAATGACCAGAAATGTCTGAGCCCTGGTGGCGTAATTCTTGTGATTACTCGTTGTACTGCTGACGCTTGCAATTAGTTCTTTTCGTAAATGAAATTGTGTGTTTCTTTTTGTCCCAGGTTCCAGCATTTTTTATCAGACTGCGTTTCTGGTAAGAAAAAGAAGAAAGCAGACAACTGGTTTTAATGGCGTTCTGCAGTCTAGAGCGTTACGCTGTGACAATTACGATTTGCACCTTAACAGTTTCAAAGGGTTTGTTCACAAATTCTGATTAACTGGATTAGATTAACTGAATTAACTGGAATAACTCAACACAGAAGCATGAGACCTTTTTCGAATTAGACACAGTTGCTCCTCTGTGTCAAGTGCATAAACGTGCAAATTCCTGGAAAGATACTAAAATTCTATGTCGAGATATTGTAGTTAATTCAGTTAATCTAATCCAGTTAATCTGAATTTGTGAACAGCCCCAAAGAGACTATCAGTCTAGATGACCAGCTTACCAGGAATATCTTCATCAGCGAACTTCACATTAATGAAATATTTGCCCGGTTCGAAGGGCACATACTCCACGGTGCAGGTGCCGTCGTGGTTGTCCGTGCAGGTCATGCGGGCTTGCGAGGGGCCTTCCACGGCCAAACCCAGACCGCCCTTGCCTGCACCCTAAAACAAAATACGGTCACTTGTTCTGACTGAGAAACAAGAAATGTCTCTCCAAGTGTAACCTTCTTGGTTCTTTGGTATTCAGACAGCAAAACTACACCTGAATAGTTCGATCAAGAGTACACAACAGGGAAGAGACACTACCACTACTGTAATATTATGACAATATGTGTAAGTTATAGCACGATGTCGCGTGCACTCAGTAATTTATACGCACTGTAACGTGAAGCGCCAAGTGCATGAACGAGTGCGCGCAGCGCACGAGTTCATGCACGCGGGTTTCACGTGTTAGTGCGAATAGTTGCTGAGTGCATGCTACAAAGTGATATAACATACTTATATTATACAGGTATGATATTATAATAGACAATATTTGACGTAGAGTGCCATTTTAGTTTGAGAATTATCTTATACTCTGGTGACGTAAAACGCTAGTCGCTAAGTAACAAGAAAATCTTATTTAATGTTTCAGAAGCTGCACAGACAGGCTGTTCAAAAACTAGGTTAAGTTAACAAAACAAAAATAGCTCAGTTGTGTAGCCAAAACCTTGATAATTCCCACGTGTTTTATGTTTTTCAAGTCTTTTTCAGTCCACAGTTTTCAATTATGCTACTTCGAAAAATTTTCAGACTTATCTGTGTCCGGCGTTCCGCGATGTAAGCAACGAAATTTTCGCAGCGATTGTTTCAACTTGAAAACTGCGCTCAAGTTATAAATTACGCAATAACTGTACTGATCAGAAGATGAAACATTGAAACGTACATACTAATAATCCCTTAACCCTTAACAAAAAAGCACACGTGTGTTTCTTAAATTTGTCCACAGTACGTATCTAACAGCTTTTTCAACGAAAAGAAAGACAGAAATTCTTGAAAAACTACAAAGAAGAAGCTAAAGCAAGAAGCATGAAAATTATTAGAAAAATTAAACAAAAAATTTTATTCATAAGATGAGTTTTCTTAAATCATTATTCAGCTGGAATATAAAACTTGATTTGGAAATGTTTTAAACCTATCGGTAGCTCCGCCAGCAGCCCCCAAAAATGTTCATTACCGCCACCACTGAAAGGCGTCGCTGGCCAAATTTTCGACTTTCAATAGTTTCGTACTCAAAGTTCAGCCCCAGAAGCTCTGTCAGAGGACGTTTAAAGGGCTTAGAAGGTTTGTCAAATTTCACTGGCATAGGCTGAATGATCAGCCGTTTTAATCGATTTCTCAGTGAAACAGTGTCAGGTGTTTCGTGCTCACGCAAGCTGAGACTATCACCTGAGTTTGAAGGCGAGTCTTGTGCAGCCTAAAAGTTGAGTATATAGTCGTGATCCGTGGACATTTTTCCAGTCGGAAAGTTGAGCTCAAGTTATGGAGAGAGAAGCACTGGGGCATAACGGATAACAAATTTGTCCAACTTCAGGTTAATATTCCAATATATATACATCAACTAATAGCTTAAAAAACGCTAAAAAGTACGGTCATTAGGTCACTTTGTGTTTGTGATCAATGCAGCACACGATTGAAATCACATTTCGTACCATTATCTACATAAAAAATTTCTAAAACACCATGATTTTTTTCATAAGCGCTATCCGTTTGTCATCGACGTAAGAAATCCACCTCTCAGACCCCGATTAGCTAAAACAGCGTCCAGAAGCTAACCTTGGTGGTGACATTGAATGTGGCTGGCTGGCCCACGAAAGCCTTGCTGAGCCCCGGCCCCTGAGCACGGACCCTGGCCGAGTCCTGGCCTTCCTGGGCCACCACTGTGAACGGGGACTGGGGGATGGGAATGTTCTCATAGAACGTGTCGATGTGGTACACACCTAAAATCAGGACCACGTGGAAATATATACACGTCATAGGAAAGTAGATAATTTTATTTGATTCGCTGGTTGCTTACGGACACGGAAAAAAGCTGAACTGAATTCAACTTGTTTTCCGGTCATTCGGACAGCCGTTACCGACATTCCGGGACAAATTGTTACGGACATCCGGACAAGAATAAATGCGACTACTCTTACAGACATGCACACGGACTTGGACATGGATAGCGTTTACGGACAAGTATGAACCGGGCTTTAAGAAATCAACTCATTACTAAAGTCTGACCAGAAATCGCTGAACCATGAGACAAAACAGGTGGAGTTATTTTTGTGACTATTTGCCGTGTATACTCTTGATACTTGCAATTCGTTCTTTCTGTAATGAAATCGCGTGTTTCTTTTAATTCAGGGTCCAGCATTTTCTGGTTAGACTTATGTATATAAGTCACCTAATTTTTCACTAAAAAATTGACGATGTCAGCAGCTTTCTTGTGAGCATCTTATTAGGTATATACTTTTAAACTATTCGTATTAATGAAACACTTTCATTTGAACAATTACAAAAGCATAGTTCACTTGATTAAATCAAACCACAAAATTAATGTTGACATGTGCGGTCGTTTCCGTTACCCATCAACCCTCCATTTTAGAATTTGAAAAATACTGAACTGAACCGAACCGAATTTTAGTACGAATGGACTGCATTACAGGCGGTCTACTAGAAACGCATTTTTGGGTTTCGGAATAGTACAAAAATGTGAAAACTTGGAAAATGTTGATTCAGAGGTGAATGGGAATGTTCATTAGAACCAAGTCTCAGAATATTTCAAATCCAGGACTGGGGGTCATAATGGAAAAGACCCCACATGCTCAGCACACTATGGGTGGCTGTATGGCGTACCAGGCTCAAAGGGCGTGTATGCCACGACATAAGTGTCCTGATCCTTTTGTACAACCGGAGCTTTAAGTGACTGGCCGCCGGGGGAATGTATGAGACAGCTCACCCGATCGGAGTCGCCGAAGCGGTCCGACCGAGCCACGCCGCGCGCCTCGATCACGAAATCGGAGGTGGCGTCGAGGAAGACTCCTGAAAAAACACTCAACATTAATACTTAAGCTTTAAAGCTAGACTGAAATCTAGACTCAAATTACAATTACTTACTTGAATAATTCTAACATCGAACCAATAATAGGGTCATAGCTTACAGATCAGTAAACATGGCTAGCCAAACCTCGTATATAGCTGTTGAGAGTTAAACAACGTTAAAAACTGGTATTCGTTATATCATTCATTACCCGTCATTACCTGGAGCATTATCTATGTTGCTTTACGCTCGCTACTTAAGAAAAGAGAGTTGCATAGCTAGTACCACTGAACATAACAGTTCTAGACTCGTCAACAGAAATAACGCGCAAAAAAAACGGTCTATCAATCAATTAAAAAAGTGAAATTGATCATGAAGGAAACTGATCTTCTGAAAGTTTCAGATCTCGGATGAATCAACCCAAGACTTTATCACTGGCAAAAAAAGAAATTACAAGTAAAAATTTAGTCAAAAAAATTAGTGAAAAAATGTAATAAGTAGCAAGACTGCCCAAATGTTCAATACCCTTTTTCCTATTTTCTCGTGGGACGTAGCAGCCGCGCCAAACTGCAGTAAAAACAAAAAAAGACCGAAACCGACACATAACAAATGACACGTGATATTTTCGCATGAAACCCAGTATTCAGCAAAATATGCCTTATTGAGAGTAACAAATGACAATAAGAATAGTACACACCGTGTTACCATTTGTCTCCGAGATTTTGGTGTTAGTAAGAGCATTGGAGAGACTAGGATACAGAATCAAAGAGTCTTCTCGATCGGACAGGTTAAGGGGTCGATTCACGGTCACGGGGATTGGGCTAGGGGCGGCCAGTTCCGCTTGGGCAGGACCCGACGGTTCAGGGACCGGTTTTAAAACCGGCACCGGGCCCGGATCGACCACAGCCGCAAATGGACTACCGGTAATGTTAGTGCCGGCAAACAGGATGCTAATCTGATACACACCGGGCACCAAGGGCTTATAGACCACCGTACAAGTTCCATCTCCGTTATCGTAGCACTGAACTCGAGTGACCGACGGTCCGGAGATGTCTAGGTCGATATTGCCACGACCCGCGCCTCGGGTATCGATGACGAACACGGACGGATTCCCGGCCACTCCTCGAATCAGCCCGTCGCCGTACGCCTGGACCTTGGACGCGTCTGGACTAGCCCAGCCGGGCTCGCGAGTAAAATACTCACTGCGAGTGTAGGGGTAGGGTGCGGCGGCCCCGGCGAGATCTGGATCTGGATTCGGTTCACTGGCATCCCCGTTATACGCCATGAAGTCATTTTTTTGGTCATCGGGGCCCACGGGGGGCACTTGATCTGGGTCCTTTCCTTCCAGCCCCCCATAGATCGATGCAGTGGCAGAAGACATATCCGAAATAGCCGACGTGTCTAGATCTTCTAATGAGCTAAGGGGTGCCATTTTAGAAGTGGTAGCAGCGGTGCTAGGATCGAAATTAATTCTCGACCCCCCTCCATCAGAGGCAGTGAGGTAACCCTCCGGTTCCGGCGGCCCCAGTTGTGAGCAAAGAGTAGTTCGTTGGCTCAGAGTGTCAGCAGTGGTAGGGGGGTTACTGAATACAGTAACCGGACCGGCTGGTTTAAACTCGCTCAGCGGCACACTCTTCAATCGAAGCGGGCACTCCATGATGGGGGCGTCTCCTAACAGAATCTCAATGGTATAGTCTCCAATTTCGGACGGAGTGAATTTCACCTTAAATCCATTTTCCGTTTGCTCGATCAGCGCTTCGACCGTATTTCCTGAAGGCGCCGTAATTAGTAACCTAACGGCACCCATTTTTGACGGATCTTGAGCAATTATATGGAAGGTCTTCTGCGTGTTCACAATTACCGGCGCTAAATAAGGACAAACAAGCGGCATAGTAAACATTTTTTATAATTAACTAATTTATACGCTATAACTTATTGTTAGGTATAATTTATAGCACCAATAAATTGATCGAGAATGATAAAACCAACATTTAAATTGGAGCAATTTTACGTAGAAATTTCTTGGACAAAAGTTCAACAAGAGAGAATCGATTATCGAATCTAAAATACGACAGAAATATGGTTAATAGCTTCACGGCAAATCGAAATCGTTGTTATAAGGCGAGCGATAAAGGTCATGACAAGCGAAAACAATCCAAGTTAGTACTTCAATATTAGTAAAACGTCATTCTGTACAATAAGAATCGATCCGGCTTTTATCGCATTTAACGAAACAGTTATTGACGCAAACTCCGAGCTGGCTTCATGCAAATATCAGTAGAGCAGTCATGACTATTTCAATCTAAAACGTCTACACTACTCCAGCAATCGAAAGAGCACACATAAACATATACTATCCAGTCAGAAAAACCTACAATCCAGAAGAAAAAATACAAAATAGCGAAACAGTATACATAAATACGAAGAAAAAACAAAACTAATTCAGGCCACACTATTACAAAAAAATCATCTAGTGACTGAAGTTCTTAAACACTTTTAAAAACACAATTTAGAAACATCGGCATTGGCTGCTGCTGCCTTAGCTTGCTGTTCTATCTTGTTGGAGAAATTAGAAAATTCGTTTCTCAGGGGCTATGACTTACAGAAGCAACGACATGTTTCTTAACCCCTGTAGTCTAAGTCGCACCCGTGATTATAGGAGCTACACATTTACATACAATTTTTCATGACGATGTTCTACTTTTCAGAAAGATTTATACAAAAGTTCAAAGTTAAACACCTTTTGTGAATCCCACCAAAGATCTATGAACATGCACACGCGAACACGGCGGTTATGCTTGATAAAAAATCTTCAGAAATGGTTCGGCGAAAAAATGAATAGTAGAAACTAGAAAGATGGAATACGAAAATTGTAGAAAGATGGAATATGAAAATTAT
Organism: Trissonchulus sp. WLG1_4; assembly: GCA_030248245.1. Taxonomy (NCBI): domain Eukaryota; kingdom Metazoa; phylum Nematoda; class Enoplea; order Enoplida; family Ironidae; genus Trissonchulus; species Trissonchulus sp. WLG1_4. The sequence goes on along the minus strand of JASANF010003234.1, from coordinate 1,214 downwards.
CTTCATGTATACATATTATATATATAATATATATATATATATATATATATAATATGTATACATGAAGATAATTTTCATATTCGTCTTTCTACAATTTTCGTATTCTTCTAGTTTCTACCATTATTTTTCGCCGAACTCTGAAAATTTTTTATCAAGCGTAACCGTTCGCGTGTGCATGTTCATAGATCTTTGGTGGGATTCCACAAAAGGCCTTTAACTTTGAACTTTTGTATAAATATTTCTGAAAAGTAGAACATAGTCATGAAAAATTGTATGTAATGTAGTACTATTTACAGGATTAAGAGAAAGTGTCGTAAGTCATCCACCCCTAGAACGAAATTTTAATTTCTCCAACGAGATCAAACGGCGAGGCAGCAGGCACCAAATACAAATATTTTGTAAGAGAATTGTGTTTTTAAAAGTGTTTAAGAACTTCGTAGCTAGATAATTTTTGTAAATCGTGTGGCCCCTAGGTTTTTTTTCTTTGACCGTATTTATGTATACTGTTTCGCTATTTTGTTGTAGTTTTTGTGGTGGAACATATATGTTTATGTGTGCTCTTTCGATTGCTGGAGTAGTGTAGACGTTTTAGATTGAAATAGTCATGACTGCTCTACTGATATTTGCATGAAGCCAGCTCGGAGTTTGCGTCAATAACTGTTTCGTTAAATGCGATAAAAGCAATCAATTCTTATTGTACAGAATGACGTTTTACTAATATTGAAGTACTCAATTGTTCACTGTAGTGACCTTTATCGCTCACTTTTTATAACAACGATTTTGGAGGTGAAGCTATTTAACCATATTTCTGTCGTATTTTTTGCAATTCGATAATGCGATTCTCTCTTGTTGAACTTTTGTCCCAGAGAAAATTCTACGAGATTGCTCCAATTTTAAATGTTGGTTTGCCATTCTCAGACTGCGATTTATTGGTGCTATAAGAAAACTATACCTAGAAAATTGAGTTATAGCGTATAATTAGTTAATTATAAAAAATGTTTACTATGCCGCTTGTGCTCCTAGCGCCGGTAATTGTGAACAAAGGTCTTCCGTATTGCTACAGTAACCCCCCCTCCACTCTGCTGACGCTCTGAGCCGAGAGTCTTGCTCACAACTGGGCCGCCGGACCCGGGAAGGGCTCCCTCGCTGTCTAATGGAGGGGGGTCAAAATTAGGTTCGATCCTGGCGCCGCTGCACTTCTGATGGCCCGGCGA
>JASANF010003233.1:0-13502 GCA_030248245.1 Trissonchulus sp. WLG1_4 | reverse complement strand
TAGAAACCTCTACTTTAAGAACTCCCGGAGAAACGAGTTTCCGTTTGCTCTTGCACGCAACTTTACGTAAACTTTCGAGGAGCCGTGTACACTTGATAAAAATCTTGTTTTTAAAACCCGTATATATACTTACAAAATGTTCATTCTAGCGGAAATTATGTCTGTGTGTGTCTTTTAAACGCCATATTGCAAAGTTTTGTACAGGCAAAAGTGAAAGTTGAACTTTTTTTAGTGTTCAGTTTTCACTTTTTTCAGAAAAATTTCACAGTTTTGGTCGTAATTTGATTCAGAGAATTGCTCATTTTTGAAAATTGACATTTTTTGTTGATTTATTTGTGCTTTCATTCGAATTTTTAGTGAATATTTTATTTTCATCAGAGAAGATGTGTGTATACGATAATTTTGTGCGGTTGATCGAATTTAAATTTCTTTTGTGCCGGGAAAATTCTCCATGACTCCAATCAAAATTTCTCATATATTCCAAATATTTGTATCGTGTCCTATCGAAAATTGCGTTCCGCGTCCACCCCTGCCTATATATACGTGCAAAAGTTTCATAAATCTAACTTTGAGTTGAGTTCTTAATCTGAAGCAAACAAATTTTAATCTAATCCGTTTAATCCACTTTAGGAATTGACCCCGCCTGAACGCTTAAATATGAATCGACACTGACACCACCAAATTTCTACGAGACGACACGAAACCCTCGAGTCTGTTGTGCCAGTTGCTTCGCTTTTTTTATTTTTTACTTTTTCTGTTTTAGATGAGTGAGTGCCGGCGGGCGGAGGTTGTGCTGCTGAATGACCGGCGACTGGACATTCCTCTGCAAGTAAGTCACTCGTGTGGCCGTACATTAACAACACAAAACTGTCTCCGTCATACATGTCACGGGGTCAAAATTTTGGGGGGGCCTCTCCGGCCAAATTTTGGGGACTCTCCCCCCCCCCCCTGATTGACCAAAAAAACCCTAAATTTTCCAAAATTTTGCCAAAAAAGTGCCATTGTTACCAAATTTTGCCCACATTTTCGGGACCCTGCCCCCCGGCCCCTCGATTTGAGTCCCCCCTCATATATACATGTATATGGTCTCCGTTGAAGGCAACCTCCTTTCCTGAACCCCCCTTGGAAGGGCCTCCTGAGCCTTTTAGGTTTTGACCCCCCCCCAAGACTGACTCATTTTTTATCTTTTTCTAGCCAAAAAATTTGGCGATTTTGACACATTTTTGGCCAAATTTATGTAAAACCCAACTTCATGTGTGCATGTCCTCTTATCCAAATCAGAAATCAACGGACTGTGGGTTAGATTTGAATTTAGTTAACAAAACAATGATGCTCGTAGATTACAATTAGAAATTGTACAAAAAATATAAATAATTTAGGAAACCAACAAGTTTCTATATAAAACGAAGAGAAGTTTATTTACACATGATACATGCACTTAGATTTGACATGTTTTGTTTCGATTGCAGTTTGCTGTTATAACAATATATGTGTTAGGTAGTTGACTAGTTTTAAATGTTTTAGTATTTTTTTTGCATTTTTTACTAACGTTTGATTATTTTTATTGCAGCCCCGCCTGTTGGTTTCGGAATTACAAGACTTAGTGAATTCTCATTGTTCCTTGGAGGCACAGGACAGGCGCTATTTCGGGTTGGCTTATTTCGATGACAGGTAATAGGCGTTGTTTTGTACTTACAATTTATAAATACTTTTCTTACATATACCCAGACTTGCGGCCATTGTGGCCGAGTGGTTACTGCGCGCTATTTCTAATCTGAAGGTTGGAGGATCGAATCCTAGCTACTCAGTTACATATTGTTATTATTTTGAGCAAGAGATTAGCGCTATATTGGCCCTGCCAATCCAGCAATCTATCCTTATCGGGTCGGTAAATGGGTACCACAATTATGTGGGAAGGTAACAGCGATACGTGTAGAGCATTGTCTTGAGTGGCTGGCTCCCCAGCCACGGATGTAGTGATTCTTGAAGTGGCACCCCTGACGCTCCAGGACTTTGTTACGGAGATGAGCAACGCACGCGGACCCGGCAAAGGCTAAATCTATCCTCGGCTTACCTGTAGCTTTACTTTACCTTTTTATCCAGTCCTTTGTGCGGTGCTTATCTCTATGTTTTGGTTGTGGAGGGGCGGCAGCATCGCTTTGAAAAAGACTACGACGGAATGGGGTGGGGGCGGCTACGGACGGCCTACACGGCTACACGGACCCCTGTTAACTTTCCCACATAGATGTAGTACCCATTTACTGACCCCGTGGGGATGGCCCGCACCCGCTGGGTTGGCAAGAGCACATGTGGCCTTAATGTCTTGCTCAAGGCGATTTCGTAAACATAGTGGGTGGGATTCGAACTACGCGCCTTCGGATTAGTCCATCAGATCAGATCAGTCATTACGCCAGGGGTAATTTTGGCGGAATTTGTAATGTGGGTGATCGGAAGATCTTTTGTGCCTGTTGTATGGCATTTGTAATGGGTTTACATTTTCACACACTAGCCTTATTTGCCCTTAGATTAGACTCCAGGCATAGGCTTAGGCCTCAGGCATTTTCCTTTGCTTCTCTGATGACCTACTTTAATATACCCCTTTTGGCAACCCGATTCTTTTGCCAGAGTAGCTTTCACCTCTTTTCATTTGTGTTTCAGGGCCGAGTGCTGCTGGCTGTCGCCCGACCGACGGGTGCTGGACTATGACTTCCCGAGAAAGACGGACTCGCCGATTATCATTTATCATTTCGTCAAGTAAGCTGAGCCGCAGCCTGATTCATAGTTGTCCGTCTGGACTTGTACTTGTCCGTCTAGGGTTTTTCTTGTCCGTCTAGGGTTTTTCTTGTCCGTCTGGGGTTTTTCTTGTCTGTCTGGCTCGTACTTGTCCTTGTCCGAAAAAGATTGTCCAACAGCCAGTTCAAAAAATTGCTGCCGTATCTGTCGTAATTTTTTGTGCTGTCTTGACTTTTGGTTAGATCTCACACCTCTGAAATGATTTTTCAATAGTTTTCCAATGTATTGCTTCACTCTGTGAAAGTTTTGGCTTAGGGGCAAACGAGCATAGTGTGAACAGGTTTTAAGGGGTGAACTAAATGTGTCGATATTCTATGTATTATATATATATATATATATATATTGTTTTTTCTGCCAAGTGAATTTAGCTTCATTATAGTATTAGTAATACCAAGAGTACATAATAGGAAGAGTATGACACTCTTCCTATTATGCCTACGGGCGTGCGTCCAATGCACAGCGCGAAATAGCCCGTTTATGTACGGTTTTGAGGGGGGGGGGTACCCCCCCTCATGTCAAGACACTGACAAGGACTTTTGTTGATGTGCTGAACTGAGGGGGGGGGCACCCCCCTCAACTGAAGACGGGGTACTGAACTGAGGGGGGGGGGGGGTAGCGCAAAGACTTTGTCAGTGTCTTGAAATGAGGGGGGGGGGGTACCCCCTCCTCAACTGAAGACGGGGTGCTGAGTTGAGGGGGGGGGGTACCCCCCCCCTCAGTTGAGCACGGGGTATCGAACTGAGTAGGGGATACCCCTCCCCTCAGTTGAGTACGGGGTCTTCAGTTGGGGGGGGTACCCCCCCCCTCAAAACCATACATAAAAGGCCTATTTCGCGCTGCGCATTGGACGCGCGCTGCTAGGCATAATAGGAAGAGTGTCATACTCTTCCTATTATGTACTCTTGGTAATACACATACATGAACATGAATGAAATCATTTTAAATCGGTTTTGTGGGTGAACGTTTTTCAAGACGAGGATAAAGTAGTAGTTTTATAGTGGGTGGGGTCGGAGTTTACCCCCAGCTGATCAAATCAGATGAAGGGGCCCGCCGCGCCCGCCCTTGAAATTATAAAGTTATAATACAGTTGCTGTACTCTTGATACGCCACACACACACACACACACACACACACATCACATGATATGCTGAGGCGTTTGTGTTTGTTTGCACAGTGTTTGTGTGTTTGTTGTAGGTATTATGTGCCGACCATCTCAGAGCTAAGCAGCGTTGGAGCTACAGAGTTATACTTTCTGCAAGCAAAGCTTAACCTTGCCAAGGTCAGTGGACAGTGAAACGGGGACGACGTGTGAATTGTGTCTTTGCATTGTACTGTATGGCTGTAAACTAGTTTGCTTTTTGTATATCGTTTGTGGATTAAGGCTATATTTTGTAGATGGTTTTAAAGTGTTGTAGTTGGCTTTGGTAGCAGTTTTTTTGTAGCTATGTCAGTGTAAGTTTTTTTGTTGCTTTCTACCGCTCTAGTTTTGTTTAGTGACACGGGTGCACGAGGTTTCAGTGACCACGGGTGATTTTTGCAAAATTTTGGGCTACTTCCCAAACCGCTTCAAACGGGGCTTTATTAAATAGAACATCGCAATGAAAAATTCTATGGCTGGGATTCACAAAGCGCGTTTAACTTAATCCCTAGTAAAAGTCGAACACGTGAGCGCATGAAATTTAGTATTTTTTACGATGTTCTGTTTCATGGAAAAGAACGTTTTAGACCGAGTCTAAAGTTAAACACGTTTTGTTAATCGCGGCCTTCGTGTATTCCATGCGATCGCGTGTTCTACTTAGACTGGGTGTAAGTTAAACGCTCTTTGTGAATCGCAGCCAATGGGTGCTGTTCAGCTTTTGACTTGGCTTGCTACTGCAGAACAAATATTCATTTTGTTTTTGAGCAAGTTAGACACGTTGACGACGAGTGTAGCTTAAAAAACACGTGCATCTTCGCACGTCACTTAAAACTTGACACCGGGTTTTTTGCTTTTTTTAATTCATTTTTTAAACGTTAGTGTTTTTCTTATTGTATATTTATTTTTAGAGTAAAAATGTTAGTGTCAGCTGCTTTTTTTATCATAGTAGAAATGTTTTAGTTTTACAGTTGGACATGGGTCCGTCAAAAATATATTACTTTTAGTTCTTTCTTCGACCCCCTATTCTGTTGAGGCTTGGTTAGCAGAAAGCTGCAATAGGTGTTATTGAAACAAGGCCTACTTGTATATTATTGACATGCTAAATATTGCAGACTAACTAGTTTCTTGCGTACGTGCATCACATGTACATTTTGCAGGGGGGAGGGGTTTGTATGGGTTAAGACCCCGGTCACTAAAATCCCCTCCCAGCAATCACGATATTTAGAATTGCGAACAATGGAATAACTCAACAATTTTCGCAGTTTTGAGAATCTGTTTTGGAGGGGGTGGTTTGTATCGGGTTCCCCTCTTCTGTTATATTTTATGTTGTCTAGTCCTATTATGTATATAACCCTTTATTTTAGTAATATATTCCTGTTTTCCATATTTGCAGGGTATTTTGTGCTGTGAGCTAAATCTGTTGTGTCGACTGGGTGCTCTGGTGTTGCAAGCTTATTTGGGGCCATATTCGAAGTAAGCTGCTGGCAGCAGGGTCGATTAATACATAAGCCTAGTTCATACTAGTCCGGAAGTGTCTGTAGTTGTCCGTGTCCGTGTCCGGAAGGTTGTCCGTGACAGTTGTCTGTGTCCGTAAGCAGCATTAATTCATAATAAACTTTGATGGACACTCTACGCACAGTGTGTGTGCATATAAAATAATGCCTACTTTACACGTACAGCGCAGCAAACGTGTGAGAATGCAATATTAGAAACATCAATAAAAACGTTCCAAGTATGCTAAAATAAAGCGTCGTGATGAAATTACGACAAATTTAACAAGATTAGGTGAAACGTCGTGTGTATGCACGTATACGTAACTAATAAAGCTCTTATCTGATTGGCTGAATGCTTACGGACACGGACAGAAAAGTTGAACTGAATTCAAAGTTGTCTTCCGCATCCGGACACCCGGACAGCGTTTACGGACACACACGTACCATTTGTAATGGACATCCTGACGAGTATGAATCAAAATAATTCTCTTACGGACACGGACTCGGACAAGGACAGCCCTTACGGACACGTATGAACCGTGCTTTTGCGTTCATTCTAAATTACGGCCGTATGTCCGTTCAACCGATAAATTTACGAAAAATTTACTAATTTTTGGTCGATTTACTGAAAATTTGTTTCTTGAAATTATGTTTGCGCAGACTAGTTTTAAACTGTGTAATATCCAATTAATTTTGTGGAACTTTTTAGCGATTTGAATGCCATTAATTGGGTGAAGCGGTTGCGTCTTGTGCCTCCGTATTTGATCAGGGATCGCATCTCAAGCTATGCTGTGTACGTTAGAGTCTAATGTAAACTAATGACAAAAGACTAGTCTAAATTTTTAGCTAACAACTAATGTAATAATCTAATTAAAATACTATTGTCAAGCAAATAGTGTCGGTTGGCCGGTGATATTTGGAAAATTTTCAACCACCAAGACCGACCAGACATTATTGAGTAAAGCGTGACTATTAAATGATTTTTTCGTATTATTTTTTATTTTTTCATATTTTATATTTTTATTCACTTATTGCTTTAACTCATGGCTTGACTATAACCACTACAAAGCTATGGACTTGAAACAGTTTTGATGTTGAATGATAAATTTTTTAAAACATGTTTTTTCAATAATAAACTATGATCCAATTTTTAAACACCAAGTGTCAATAAGTTTTGTTTTGCTTTTTAGCGAAGACCAAATTGTGGAAACTTTTCAAACTCTGGGGGATCTGTCTAGGGGAACTGCTGTACTTGAGTAAGCTAATTAATTAATTTATTTATTTTATTAGTTAATTGATATCCGTTTGGGTTTGACAAAGTCTGATTGCTGATTGGTTAATTTTTGCAGACTGTCTATTTTGGATATAATTGTAGACTCGATGTGGGTTAGACATTATTGTAGAATCTTCAAGGCTATTCAGTAATTTGTGAATTTTTACAAGATTCATTTTATGTTTCTGTGAAGTTTCATTTTATACGTCTATGGGTGAACTGTGTGGCACCTTACCTTATATTAGTTGTCCAATATATTATATTTAATTGTTCAGTAATCTTTAATAATGGTTCAATTTATATTTAATCTTTAATAACTTTAATCAATAATGTTTAATTTTTGAAAAAGCGTTGAATTAATATATAATGCTTGAACCACAGTCATCTATTACTGCACTGCATACAATATTATTGTATTTTGATTGGCCGATTACGCTTATCTGGGTAATCTATTTATTGGCAGATTTTTTTTAAATTACACAAAAAACTAATTGTTGGTAGCAGATCCACTGATGAGTCGCCTGCACCAACAATGGTCTGAAGAACCCGCACTACACCCACTAATAATAGATTTTTTCAGCTTCTAACTTTACATGCAAACTGTCCTAACAGACACTTATATAAACTTGGAACCACACTTTAACTCGTACTGTTCAAAATATAGCTCCATCCCCTCTTCTATTTATTGTTGTGTGACTTTTTTAGATTTCTAAACTTAGTGGAACGCCTGCCCAGCTACGGTCTTCACTTGTACGAAGTGAGCGATAAGAATGGTCTGAACTGGTTCCTGGGGCTGGGCGCTCAGGGAATCGTCCTTTTCGATCCAGACTCACCGCTCAAATCAAAACGAGTAGGTGGCGGGGAATGCAGTCGGTTCCATACTCTGCCTTTGTGTTTAATTTGTCATTTCACATTTTTGACCTTATTGCTTGATTTGTGTTTAAAGCTGGTATTCACACACTAACTAACAATGTCCTATAGTACCGTATATTTATATCTACTAAAGTCTCTACTTGCATAGTTGCTGTATGTTTAATATTAGTGTAATGGGCGAAGAAAATATGGTTTGGTAGTTGGCTTTTAGTCATCAGTCGTTTGTTTGCTATTTGGTCCCTCCATTAGTATTGAGTATGTATTTTTTGCTACTATTTCAGGTTTTTCTCTGGAAACATTTGGAGAACCTTTACTACCGCGATCGAAAATTTTCCATCGAAGTCAATAACCCGCCAAAGTGAGATCTTGACAATATTATACTTGGTTTTGGTGTATTTTCATTGATTTAAAAATAAGTATTTTTTAAATAAGTATTAGTGAATAAATTAAGCATTAATCCAAGCACTCAATAATATATTTTTGTATGAATTGTCAAGCTGATTAATTTAACAGTAATTCTTATTTTCAACTTGTATGCAACCGGTATGCATTTTTAACGTCAAAAGTATTAAAAAAAATCCCGCTACCATAATCAAGAGTACATAATAGAATTATGCACTATTCTGGTATTATAGCTTATTAAGTACTCTTGATATAATATTACTGGTTAGTGGTTGCTTGATTGTCATAATTTTGCCTGCTGAACGGACATACACGGCTGCAAGAGTATGAATGTCTTTCTGTTTCAGAATAGTGCACGCGTTATCGTCGTTCAATTTGTACGAAGATGTGGCCAATCACGAGAACGGATTTGTCAGTGAGGACGATTTGTGCAATGCCATTGGCGATCCATCCACGCAGTAATTTTTTCTGGTTTTCATGAATGGATCATATATTTTTCCGATGGTTTATGTACATTACAGTATCTTGGCAGACTAGATAGTTCAGTTTAGCGTTTCAGCTTTTTTTCGTTCTGACAATTATCCTGCACTTATTTGTTCAAAGTGTAGGAATGGTTATTGGACTAAACTAAAGTCTGGCAAAAAACAGATGCGCCACTTACTTATTTTAGTAGCATGACTAGTGCGACTTCTTGCTGTACTCTTGATAGTCAAATTCTATTCTTTTCGTAACGAAATCACATGTTTCGTTTTCTTCAGTGTGGTGCAACTATTTTTTGGCAGACTTCAGTCGAAATAACTTGGCTGCTTAATACCAGTTTTACACACAGTCATTTTGTGGATTGATTGCTGGTGTTAGTATTTAACGTGCTCGCTCAGCATTAGCGTGCATAGAACAATCCGCGTAGTCTGACTAAAAATAAGCACAAGGACGAGTATGAACATGAGCGTACCCAGAGGGGGAGATGCGGGGAATCCCCCCCAAAAAATTTTTTCCGAGTGCCCCCCCCCCCCCCCGGTGGCTCACCCCCCCCCCCCGGTAGCTGCTCACGTATGGTCCCTCCCCCATTTGGGTTTTATTGCCCGGCCGAAAAAATTTCCGATACGTCTCCAATTGACCAACTTTGGCCTAAAAAGAAAAAATTCTAGAATTTTTTCCTGCGCGATCCCGCCCCTTGACCCTTGCAACTTTGTGGCTTAGTCATCCTGCTTTTGTTACGCGAATTTGAAAGTTAAATTGCTAAAAAGTGCATTTTATTAACCCAATATAAAAAAGCTAAAAATCGTTCCCCCCAAAGTTTTTTCTTGGTAGGAAACTGAGTATGAAGCTGATTTGAACTGTGACTTTTGGTCTCATCCAAAATTGCATTTAACGGATTAGATTTAAATCAAGTTTGTGAATAAAACAGCAGAAAATAAAAATATCCAACTGAAATTTTGCCTTACACGTCTTACATGGATTATCTAGAAGTGTGCCAAGTTTCAGCCAATTACGTGCACTTGACGCTGCGTTATTGACGACATAAAGTTAAGTCTAATCCGATAAATCCCAATTTTGGATGATAAGACCCTTTGTCTTGTTGCAGAGTGAGCGTGAGTCGTCGCACCCTCGGCCCCAGCACCGTTCGCGTGCACGTGTTCTATTGTCCCTCGGCGGCCGCCTGCAAGGGCGTCTGGGCCATGGCCGTGGCTCAGCACCAGTTCCACATGGACCAGCAAATGCGGCCCGCCAGTCTTTCCAGTGTACGGATTAAAATACTTCACTGAAGTGGATTAAACGGATTAGATTAGCTTTTGCTATTAGAAGAGTTCAATGCATATTTTGATAAATAAAGTTTACATACCATTGTAAGGTTGTAGTTTTATCATTAATAGGTGTAGTCGTAAAAGTATTCAAATATAGTTTTATCAAGAGTACATAATAGCTTATCACTCTATATAGAAGAAGAGTGAGACACTCTCCAGCCTGCCTGTGTTCTAGCACAGGCAGATGCGCTGGTCGTTTTCAAGCTACATGTTGACATTCTGTGTAACATGTGACTGGCCAATCAGCGTGTAGATTCCTTCGTAACACACTTTAGTATATAATCGCTGATGCGTTGATAAGCATTAAGATAGGGATAAAAGCTTAATAACTCATTATTTTTTCATAGTCTGCTTGCAAAAACATTAAAAAAGGTTTGTAAATACTTCTAGGGATATTTTGGCAAACTTTCAGCGAAATTGATTGAGAAACTTTTGAGATATAAACTTTACTGAATTTCTTCAAAGTTTCTCAATCAATTTCGCTGAAAGTTTGCCAAAATATCCGCAAATGTATTTGCAAACCTTTTTTAATGTTTTTACAAGCAGACTAGGAATAAATAATGAGTTATTAACCTTTATCCCTATCCCGTTTTATGATTTGAGCACGTGCACAGGCGTCTGCCAATCAGAGAATAGAAGCTCGCTTCTGATTGGCCAGTCACATGTTGCATAGAATGTCAACATGTAGCCTGAAAACGACCAGCACATCTGCCTGTGCTAGAACACAGGCAGGCTGGAGAGTGTCTCACTCTTCTTCTATATAGAATAAGACGCTATTATGTACTGTTGGTTTTATTGTAGTATTAATTGGGTTGCCGACCAGTTGCGAAGCAAAGGCAACCTTTTTGTATCTGAAATGTCTGTTATTAATATTATTATTATTAATCCTTTGGCTTCTTATGTTGCCACTTTTTTGTATGAAATGCTTTATGGATATTGACCAAACTTTGGTTGAAGGGTCCCCCCCTTGAGTACTTGAGCCCCCCAACTTGATGGACTCGGGGGCCCGGGTCACGTGACCTTGAAAACTGGATCTGGAGTGTATGGAGTATGGACGAAACCTGTTGGATTTATGTTTCAGCCATTAGGGGGTGTAAAAAGTGGGTTTTAGGGGTCGAATTTTCGAAATTTGGATTTTGACGTCCCTAGGGGTAATTTGGAACCCGGAACACGAATCCGAGGTCCGTTTTCGTCTAGGACCCCTCTGGACCCTTCCATGACCCCCCTAGGGCACCCTGCCCAGGGGGTCCCCAGTGGTCAAATTTTCGAAATTGGGATTTTGACGTCCCTAGGGGTAATTTGGGCCCCGGAACACGAATCCGAGGTCCATTTTCGTCTAGGACCCCTCTGGACCCTTCCATGACCCCCCTAGGGCACCCTGCCCAGGGGGTCCCCAGGGGTCAAATTTTCGAAATTGGGATTTTGACGTCCCTAGGGGTAATTTGGGCCCCGGAACACGAATCCGAGGTCCATTTTCGTCTAGGACCCCTCTGGACCCTTCCATGACCCCCCTAGGCACCCTGCCCAGGGGGTCCCCAGGGGTCAAATTTTCGAAATTGGGATTTTGACGTCCCTAGGGGTAATTTGGGCCCCGGAACACGAATCCTAGGTCCATTTTTGTCTAGGACCCCTCTGGACCCTTCCATGACCCCCTAGGGCACCCTGCCCAGGGGGTCCCCACGGGTCAAATTTTCGAAATTGGGATTTTGACGTCCCTAGGGGTAATTTGAGCTCCTGAACACAAACAGAGGGACCTCTACCTAGAATAGAGGGTCCTTTGCTTAGAATAAAGTGTCCTCTACCTACTGTCGGCAACCCGTTGTAGCCACCCGACTAGTTTATTTTAAAATATAAATCTAAATGGTTTTATGCATGTTAATCTGATCTAATAATACAGAAACTTTCTATTCTGAATTATTAAAACACACAAGCGTATACTTATCTGAAGTGTTGTGCATAATCCTAGTATAAGGCTCGATTCATACTTACAGCCGTATTTCCGTTCAGCCGGCGAAATTACGAAATAATCGCCACAATCTGATCTTCAACTATTTTCAGTCCGACGACCGACGCGTCAGCCTGACGCTGGCCTTGGACGAGCGAATGCAGGAGACTGCCGTGACTTTGAACGCGTCCAGTCTCTCCTGCCAGACAACCACGTCCGACCTTGGCTCCAGTCTGTCTGCTCACAGTCTGCATTCGCTGCACAGCAATGCTACTGGTGAGCACTGCGTACACTCATACTCAAGTCTGACCAAGAGTACATAATATGATATGTATTTTTTGGTCTGACTAAAACATGTTGAACACTGAGACAAAACGAAATACGGGATTTCATTGCGAAAAGAACAAATGTTAGCTATCAAGAGTATAGACAAGAAGTAGCTGCTAAAGTCACGCCACCTGTTTTCTCTTAGGGCCAACTTCTTTACCGGATTAAACGGACTGGACTTATTTTAGTCCGAGGTTTTGGAATGTCAAATCGTGTTAAACCGACTAAACGAGTTAAAATACCTCAGCGGCTTAATTTTAGTCTCACCCCATACCAAAACTACCACTGGACGAAACGGATTTAACATGCACCCTTAACATTAGCGTGCATAGTAAGTCCGTTTAAACCGATTAAAAGCAGCGTGCTAAAAATTAAGTCCTTTTAATCCGGAGGTTTTGGAATGGCATTTTTCAGCTTAATTTTTAAACCGTTTAGTCCGATTATAATTAACCCTTTCATCAGGTAAAGGATTAGGCCCTCAGTGTTCAACAATAATTAGTTATTTAAGGGTGTGATTTATGATGATAAAAAAAGGATCAGGATTTTTTTGCGATACTGTTGGAAATGACCAGAAACTTCTACAAACGGAAACTAAAAAATGCAAAAAATGCTAAATTTCGCACTTATTGCAGATCGCAGCCAGAAACAAGAAGATCGCAAACGAGATTTGGAATTGTACGGGAGTCTGAAGGAACGAAAACAAGCTTTGGAAGAGCTGCTGAAACAACGCATTGCGGAAATGCGCACTGTCTGTCTGCAAGAAGGGGTGAGGGGAAGGGACGGATGTCTTTGATGTTTTAGTTACATTGAACACACACCTCAACTCTTTTTGGTTTGAAACTAAAGTCTGACAAAAAATAGTTGCACCACTTGAGAAAAACAAAACATGTGATTTCGTTACGAAAAGAATAGATTTTGACTGGCTCGAGTACAGCAAGTAGTCAGAAAAGTAGTGCCACTAAAATTAAAAAATTAGAAATTTTATTTTTTTGTCAGACTTTTTAATTGACACGATAATACGGATTCTCCTTTGTTACCTATGCCCCTGTACAAACGACAATTAGTTGAACATAGCAACTAATTGAAAAAGTTTATATAGATACATAATGCAAACAGGCTTGGCTACTTTCTGAGGCTTTACATCTGGAATCGTGAGATCTGGAATCTAATCTAATAGGAACATGAGAAAATAGGCAAGAAACTACCACCAAAAATTGCTAAACTCTGAGACAAAACTGGTGGCCGTGATTACTTGGCTGTACTTAATAAGATGATGATCGCTTCCGCAAATCGTTCTTTTGTAATGAAATCGCGTGTTTCTTTCTGTCTAGGGGTCCAGCGACTTTTAGTTTAAGTAACTTTTATTGATTATAGATCAGTGCTCAAACTGTTTTCATCTCAAAATGGTCACCGTTTTAAATGTTTTTTTCAGGAGATAGTCGGTGAAGTCCCC
>JASANF010003232.1:0-93110 GCA_030248245.1 Trissonchulus sp. WLG1_4 | reverse complement strand
TGAAATGGAAATAGCTTATCGACCTGGCTTGTAATCAGAGGACGCAGCGCACGTGCGCTATTCCTCTGAAGCAACAGGCGAAAGAGCTCCAAAGGGCAACTGTGGAGCACAGGTTTCTGCCCTGCGCGCGACGCGCAGAACGACTCCTGATGCTTCACTTGTGCCGGATGATGAGGCTACGGCATCTTTGGCAGACATAAGAAATCAGCAGTCAAAAGACTCGTTCTGTCGGTTAATTTTTCGCAAAATCAGGGGGTGAGACAGTTGAGCTACCATCTGGGATTCACATTGCTAAGTTTTCGGAAAAAGACGGTCTAATTTATTTTCGATCGCGCAAGAACAAGCGTCGGATAGTTGTTCCTGAAACTCTTCAGAGTCAGATCATTACTGAGTTTCATGATGCACCAATGGCAGGACACCTTGGTTTCCATAAGACTCTAAGTAGGATCTGTCGGAACTACTACTGGCCTAACATGAGTCGAGATGCGCAGAATTGGCTGAAGACTTGCGTTGCATGTCAAGTGAGAAAAGATCAGCCAGCGCGAGCGAAAGCGCCCATGCAGCCTATTTTGGTAGAAGGTCCCTTTCACCGGTTAGGTGTAGACATTTTAGGGCCTTTACCGCTGACTAAAAACAAGAATCGGTACCTTTTGTGTTTTGTGGACTATTTTACGAAGTGGTGCTAGGTGTTTTTGGTTAAGTCTTGTGAAGCAGACGTGGTAGCTAAGAAGCTAGTAGAGGAAATCATGACTCGCCACTCGTGTCCAAAAGTCCTATTGTCCGATCAAGGAACGAATTTTACTTCGAACCGGCTTAAGTAATAAAACAACATCCTTAACTTAAAAAATGTCCACACGACTCCGTACCATCCACAGTGTGATGGAATGACGGAACGATTTCACCGGGTTTTAGTTGATATGCTTGCAGCATATGTGAAGGAAACGGGTAAGGATTGGGATAAATGGTTGCCCTTCTGTCTCTATGCTTATCGGACAGCGGTCCATTCATCGACTGGATTCAGCCCTTTCGAACTAGTATACGGACGGCAACCCAAAGATCCCCTTGATGTTTCCTTAGCTGACGGTGATGAGTCCTTCAGTGATCCCAAGGACTATAGAGCACACTTGGCTAAAGGTTTGGGAGAAATTTACCAACAGGCCAAAGCTAGTATTGAGAAAGCTCAGCAGGCTCAAAAGGACTAGTATGATAAGATTTCGTCTGAGGTAAAGTTCGAAATTGGGGATAAGGTATTGCGGAAAGTGATACCTAAAGATTCCAAGTTCAGACCCAGATGGTCTGGTCCATACGTCATTGTTGAACAGTTAGGTCCAGTGACGTACAAAATACGTCGAGATCGAGAGCAACCGTTTACAATCCATGTGAACAAGTTGAAGAAGTACTTTGAACGGTCTTGATCTTATTGGGATTTGGGATGAGAGTTGTGTGTTGTTGTGCGCGTGGCTTTTTTGATTGAGGTTCGCTTTGTTTGTTTTGCTCGGTGCCTTCTGTTTCTAGCGCCGGTCGTAGCGCTAGAGGAGGCCGGGAGCTTTGGCAGTTGTGTCTATGCGGTGTGTCTGAGTTTTTTTTTCTCTTGGCTCATTGCGTGGGGCTAGAGCGGCTGTGAGGTGAGCGGGGTTGGTTTGAGTGCTTGTCGGGGTTTTTCCGTTTTTTTTGTTTCGCCGGATGAAGCCGAATGATAAAAAGGTTAGACACATTGATAGCTTGCTTTGCTCGTTTTCGTTTTTGTTTGATTTTTTTTTTATAGTTGTTTGCTTGGAGTTTAGCTTTTCTTGCCTGTCACTAGAATTTTGTTTTGGTAATATTTTTGCTAGTCATTATATCAGTCCCTAGTAGCAACGGGATGGATTTTACTTAATGGAAAAGGGTGGGGGCGTGGCTTTTTTGCGCTGGGGTCCCTCTCGGTTTCCGGGGCCTGACCTGCGCTGGGTGGTGCGGTGACTTGGCGGCGCTCTGGCCCGCGGTTGCCGATATAGCTGGAGCCGGTCCTGGAGAGGAGAAGCATCGAAGATTTTGTATAATGTTTTTTTGTTTATTGTAATTGTTTCGCTATTGTTGCACACTTTTCCGATCCAGACTAGGATTGGGGCTGACTGGACTGCGACTGAGAACTGAGACACCTAGACTTGGTATCAAAGTGACGCTACGTTAAACCATTATCCCCGAGGCTATAGACGACCTTCGGCGTGCCGCATTTCTTTTTGAACGAAAGTGCATTACACAAAAGTCCGCAAAACTTGACAACAACTAAAACGATTTTGTTCAAAATTTGAGATAAATTGGCACACATATATGTCTACTTTATGCTAAAATTTCAAAAATTTTGTTTGCTTAAATTTTGCGTTACATTAATTTCATTCACAGAAATCTGTAAAAATGTACTTCCGTGGACTAAATCTCAAGTCTCGATGTTGCAATCTTTTCATGCGTTATTCTACATGTTTTTTAGACAATTTCTGATGTGTCAATTTTTTTATTTGTATTAATTTAGCCTATTTCGTGAAAAAATTAAATTCAAAAATTCGTATATTTTTCAAAATTCGAAAAAATCCAAAATTGAAGGTCCGTAACTTCTTTTCTGCATCATATAAATGTACCAAACTTAGCATTAACATTCACCCTGTTATTGGCTATGTTGGTATAAAGAATAAAATTAGTTGGAATTACCCTGCCAATTTTACAAGAACAACCTGAAAAATGCAAAAATTCACGAAATTTGACTACTTTAACAGTGTCTGCTGACTAGCTTGTTACAGATTTAAGCTAGATAATGTGCATAAGTGTAGTTTCAGTCAAGTTCTTTAACGTGAAAAAGACAGCTGTTAAATTCATTGAGTCAATCAAAAGTTATAGCACGTTATAAAAACTGTCGAAAACGTAATGTAGCGTGTTGGCCAATAGGACGCGGACAAAGCAAGGGGTTTAATAAAGAAAGGGGAGGTGAGCAGGGAGCAGGCAGACAAGAAACAGGATGTAATGCAAGAAGAAAACAGACTGACTATCCATGCACAGTACGCGCTTATATAGTGTAAAAGAATATGCAAATTAGATAGTGTAATATGCAAATGAGCTCAGCGCGCATAAAAGTTGTACAGCGTGAGTCAGCAGGAAGTACACTTTAATATGCAAATTAGGCCCAAGTGTTATGCAGTATACGTACGTAGGTACGTATACACTTTACATTTCCCCCTCCCTTCAAAGAAAAAGAATTTGCCCTCAAATTGGTTGCGGGAAAACTGTGCATGGACAATAGCGAAACAATTTACAATAAATCAAAAATTAATAACAGTTTTTATTACAAAATGGTTCTTCGATGGCGTTTCTTCTTGCCCAGGACCGGCTCCAGCTATATTTCTTGGCAACTCGTCGGTGCCCATGACGCCACCATAGTTCACCGCACCACCAGTTGCGCAGGTTCTTAGGCCCCCGAAACCCGAGGTACCCTCAGCGCATAAAAATGTCCACGGTCGGTGTCCAGCGTCCACCACTTCAGCCATTCCAGCTCGTACATAACGGCTGCAGATGATTCGCTGACCGGCCTGGGTGCTTCTTGCCATGATTGCTTCATTTGATTATAACAGATAAAACCAGAAAACAACAAAAATATTAGCAAAAAAAAAATTCAGTGAACAGCCATAGAAACAACTAAACTTCCAAGCAAACAACTATAAATTAATTAAATTGTTAATCAAACAATAAACGAAAACAAGCTAAAGCAAGGGCTATCAATGTTTTTGCTACTTTAACTTTCGTTTTTTTTATCATTCTGGCTTCATCCACTGAACAAAATACATCAACTGCCGACGATTACACTAAATGCAACCTGTTCCGTGCTCACCGTTTTCTTCGTTAGCCGCTTTCTAGTCCACGCATAGTTTTGATGCCAATAGAAAAAAAACTCAGGACTACACCGCATAGTACTTACATTACGTTTGCCCAAGAGTGCTACTTCACCTCGTTTCTGTTAGCGCTACGAGCGGCTGCTAGAAACTTGAGGAAGTTGCACCAGAGTCAAAACTTAAACTTAGAAGGGCATAACCTCATGTGAGTTTTTTGTGTGAGATCTGAGTAACGCATTTAGCCAGCAGCGCAACGTGCGCTACGCTAAACTAAGATTGTAGCTCCAACCTCCACAAACCACTTAATATCTATTTGATCCAGGCTAGTTTGACAGCCATATCGATTGTTGTTTCATCTTACAAGCGCACGCGCGCTGATGTTGAAAAACGAAACTGGCCGTTAAACAGTCGAGCCGCATAACAAGTCGAAGGTCGGTCTATAGCCATATCTGCGGCAGATAATGGTTTCGTAGCGTCACTTGATACCAAGTCTAGGTGTCTCAGTTCTCAGTCGCAGTCCAGTCAGTCCTAGTCCGGATGGAAAAGTGTGCACCCTTTCCCAATAAGTAAAGTCTAACTACTAGACACTGATATAATGACTAGCTACAAAACAAGTTTCTAGTGACATCAAGACCGTTCAAAGTACTTCTTCAACTTGTTCACGTGGATTGTGAACGGTTGTTCTCGATCTCGACGTATTTTGTACGTCACTGGACCTAGCTGCTCTACAATGACGTAGGGACCAGACCATCTCGGTCTAAACTTGGAATCTTTAGGTATCACTTTCCGCAATACCTTATCCCCAACTTCGAACTTTACCTCAGACGAAATCTTATCATACTGGTCCTTTTGAGCCTGCTGAGCTTTCTCGATACTATCTTTGGCTTGTTGGTAAATTTTTCCCAAACCTTTAGCCAAATGTGCTCTATAGTCCTTAGGATCATTAAAGGACTCATCACCGTCAGCTAAGGAAACATCAAGGGGATCTCTGGGTTGCCGTCCGTATACTAGCTCGAAAGGGCTGAATCCAGTCGATGAATGGACCGCTGTCCGATAAGCATAGAGACAGAAGGGCAACCATTTATCCCAATCCTTACCCGTTTCCTTCACATATGCTGCAAGCATATCAACTAAAACCCGGTGAAATCGTTCCGTCATTCCATCACACTGTGGATGGTACGGAGTCGTTTGCACTTTTTTGCAGTTCAGGATGTTGTTTACTTCCTTCAGCAGTTTCGAAGTAAAATTCGTTCCTTGATCGGACAATAGGACTTTTGGACACGAGTGGCGAGTCATGATTTCCTCTACTAGCTTCTTAGCTACCACGTCTGCTTCACAAGACTTAACTGGAAACACCTCGCACCACTTCGTAAAATAGTCCACAAAACACAAAAGGTACCGATTCTTGTTTTTAGTCAGCGGTAAAGGCCCTAAAATGTCTACACCTAACCGGTGAAAGGGACCTTCTACCGAAATAGGCTGCATGGGCGCTTTCGCTCGCGCTGGCTGATCTTTTCTCACTTGACATGCAACGCAGGTCTTCAGCCAATTCTGCACATCTCGACTCATGTTAGGCCAGTAGTAGTTCCGACAGATCCTACTTAGAGTCTTATGGAAACCAAGGTGTCCTGCCATTGGTGCATCATGAAACTCAGTAATGATCTGACTCTGAAGAGTTTCAGGAACAACTATCCGACGCTTGTTCTTACGCGATCGAAAATAAATTAGACCGTCTTTTTCCAAAAACTTAGCAATGTGAATCCCAGATGGCAGCTCAACTGTCTCACCCCTGATTTTGCGAAGAATTAACCGACAGAACGGATCTTTTGACTGCTGCTTTCCTATATCTGCCAAAAATGCCTTAGCCTCATCATCAGGCACAAGTGAAGCATCAGGCGTCGTTCTGCGCGTCGCGCGCAAGGCAGAAACCTGTGCTCCACCGTTGCCCTTTGGAGCTATTTTGCCTGTTGCTTCAGAGGGATAGCGCACGTGCGCTGCGTCCTCTGATTGCAAGCCAGGTCGATAAGCTATTTCCATTTCATCTACACTACTTTCATCATCAGACTCCTGTGCCACATCGACATGCGGTCGCGACAAGCCATCAGCATTGCCGTGCTGAGGACCGGGACGATAAGAAATATCATCGATGTAGAATTCTTGAATAGTCTGTCGCCATTCCCAAATTCGAGGAGAACTAGTGTCTAGCTTAGTTAACCAGTGAAGGGGGTTGTGGTCTGTGACCACACGCACATGATGACCCCACAAGTACGATCGAAAGTACTTAAGGCCGCGAACTAAGGCTAAACACTCACGTTCAATCGCGGCATAGTTACGCTCTCGCTTCGATAACTTATTGCTCGCGTATGCTATTACTTTTTCAGTGCCGTCCTGAACTTGTGCTAACACTGCACCCCAAGCAACACCACTAGCATCGGTGTACAAAATGAACGGCTTCGAAAAATCCGGAAATGCAAGAATAGGCGAGCTAACTAAGCGCTGTTTCAACTCCTGAAAAGCGAGCTCACAGTCCTTAGTCCAGTAGAAGCTAACGTTCTTCTTTGTCAGATCATTCAACGGTGCAGCGATAGAGGCAAAATCCTTAATGAATCGCCGATAGTAGCTGGCTAGCCCTAGAAAACTGCGAACCTCCGGAACGGTCGTAGGACTAGGGAAATCAACCAAGGCCTGAATCTTAGCAGGGTTTGGTTGAATGCCAGAAGCAGAAACTAAATGACCAAGGTATTCTACCTGCTCGCGGACGAAATGACACTTTTTGCCCTTAAGCTTAAGATTTGCGTCACCTAAGCGCTTGAAAACTTCTCTGAGATGCTGCAAGTGATCATCAAAAGTCTTGCTGTAAATGATAATGTCGTCGAGATAAGCCAGAGCATATTGATATTGCACCCCACCTAACAACATGTGCATCAGCTTCTGAAATGTGGACGGCGCGCCCGACAAACCAAATGGCATAACCGTAAACTCAAAGCAGCCGTCATGCGTGACAAAAGCGGTTTTAGGCCTATCTTCAGGATGAACTTCAACTTGCCAGTATCCCGATGCTAAGTCCAGGGTAGAAAAATACTTAGCGCTACCTAGCTGGTCTAGAGTGTCATCAATCCTAGGAAGAGGCCAAGACTGCTTCTCAGAGACGTCATTAAGCTTGCGATAGTCCACGCAGAATCTTAGCGAGCCATCCTTTTTCTGCACAAGATGAACCGGACTAGCCCATGGAGAATCGGTTGGGTATGCGACTCCATCCTGCATCATCTTCTCCACGTGTTCTTTGATGACGGTTCTTTGCTTATAGGGAACTCGACGAGGGCGCTGCCGAATTGGTTGACTATCTCCTGTGAATATTCTATGCTGCGCTAGTGAAGTACGACCCAAGTCTCCTGAGCTCGATGAGAAAACACTAGAGTACTCCGACAAAACCTTCACTAGCTGCTTTTTCTGCTCTTCTGTGACACAACTACCTGTCAGATCTACGCCTGGGGGGACTTCGGGTGCGCTCATATCATCCGTCTCCACTGAGCATGCTACATAGTAACTATTCCCAAGCTGCTGAACTAAGTCAATGTCCTGATCTATGCTACCTAGCGTAGTACCATCATACAGCTTCGCGGCGCTTTGGCCAAAATTAGCTACGCTCACGTAACATATACCGGCCTTAGGACTCACTAAGCTTCTAGCAGCCATAACACATCCCTCAGTTTGCATTGAGACACTAGCATCTTCGATGTTGCCTGGTTCGAACAGAGCATCACCATCACTAGACCCATCTATCTTAGCGCAAACTATCTGCTCAGAGAACGGAGGAATCTCACAGCAGCCAACTAGTTTAACTACTGCAGAGGTTGACTTTTCCTTGTGCTTACGCTCAAAGTAGACCTTCTCATTGCCAACCATGAAAAACTCATCTTCAAAATTGACCACAGTTTTGCTCAGAAAATCGAGTCCCAAAATAGCACGGAATCTGCAGCCCTTAACAACATAAAACTTATGCTGAAACTTCAAAGACCCTAGCTGAACCGCACAAGTTAAGATTCCTATAATCGGCACTGGATTGTTCATGACATTCTTAACACAAACATTGGACTTACAGAACTGGAACTGATCCGCCGTTTCACGTTCCACTAGCTGTCGGTATACCTCGTCGCTGATGACACTGACGTTGGCTCCTGAGTCCAAAAGGAGAGAAATCGGTTGAGAGACAAGATAAGCATTGACATATGCTAGTGCATGGACACAATCATTAGTATTAGTAGTAGACAAGACAGGGTCACAATTTAAATGACAGCTTTTCAAAGATTCTCCAGTCTCCGAATCATGCAAACCCTTTGACTTAGTCTCAGGTGTTTGGCAGTGTCTCGCTTTATGTCCTGACCTGCCACAGTTGTAACACTTGCCTACTAATGTCATATGTGTCTCACTGTTTCCTATCTTTTGAACTGTGTTCAAAATTATACCCTCTAGCTGTTGAAAGCGTGCTTCTAGGGATTGCAATTGCGCACCGTGCGCACTGTTCTCCTTTGAAGCCGACCTAGACTCTGCAGAACAAGGACTGTTGGAACGACTCGAATATCCTCTTCCGGTTTCGCGCACCGTGCGCGTTGCCGAGAAGCAGGTTTCGCTGGAACCATTGCGTCCTGTGTTTCTATCTGCGTCCTTTGTGTTAAACACACAGTGTGTCTCAATTCGCATCGCCATTGTTAGCGCGTCGCGCGCTGTTAACGGGTTTGCGACCAGAAGTTTTTCTCTCAAATGTTCTCCTGTTTGAGTCATGAAATGTCGCCTCAAGATGCTCAAGTGCTCCTTAATTGACCCCTCTGGGTAAGCCTTAGGAATCATGTCCTCTAGCGCTAGGTAAAACTCCTGTGCAGTCTCCCCCTCTAGTTGGAATCTAGCTGACAGTTGCATCCAATATGTGTCTGATTCATCATCAGGGATGAACTCTGCCTCGTACTTTTGCCTAAGCTGGGTCAGGGTGTAGGAAACCCCCAATTCTGTCTGCTCAGCTGCTAGCCTATCCCAGAAGCGAGCACCTCTTCCCTTCATCAACCCCGGCAGGATCTGCCTTTGTCGTTCTTCCGACCAGCCATTCGCCTCAGAGACGCGTTTGAATTCACCAAACCAGTCTCGAATGTTCTCTTGTCCGTCAAACGGACGAGGTTTCAAATAAAAACCTATCATCTCAGGGTTTGGGGACGGAGGGTCAGCCGACTTTTCGGCAAATTTTAGGTTGTCGTCTGCAGTGTCAGGGGGCGCACAAGCAGCCATAACACCGCTTCTGACTCGGACCTGGTCTGCCAACTTTTCGACAAAATTTAGGGTGTCGTCGGCAGTGTCAGGGGGCGCATGAGCAGCCATAACAAAGCTTCTGACTCGAACCTAAACTCAACTCCCCCAAGGAGGCGAATGGCCGGCGGATTTTAGGACTTACCAGTCACCGCTGCCACCAAATGTAGCGTGTTGGCCAATAGGACGCGGACAAAGCAAGGGGTTTAATAAAGAAAGGGGAGGTGAGCAGGGAGCAGGCAGACAAGAAACAGGATGTAATGCAAGAAGAAAACAGACTGACTATCCATGCACAGTACGCGCTTATATAGTGTAAAAGAATATGCAAATTAGATAGTGTAATATGCAAATGAGCTCAGCGCGCATAAAAGTTGTACAGCGTGAGTCAGCAGGAAGTACACTTTAATATGCAAATTAGGCCCAAGTGTTATGCAGTATACGTACGTAGGTACGTATACACTTTACACGTAACTACCACCTCAAGCGCATAACTGAAAATAAAAATTCAGTTCAGCGGGTAACTAATTTAAGGTGGTAGTGTCGCCAAAGCAGTTTTGCTCATAGGCTGCAAAATGAGAACTTTTTGCTTTGAAATTGTACGTTCACTGAGAAACTAGTGAAATGCCATATGGTGTCAAATAAATACTACCAGACACTAGACTACCAATATCTATCAATATTTTTAACCAATCACCATTTTTGAGCCAGACATCACACAATAGAGACATAAAATTTCAAAAAATGAAGCCAGATATCAGATTGGCCAGCTTGTGAAGTACATGTAATGTTTTGACGCGCAATTTTTTGCAACAACTAAGAAAAATGAAAAATAAAGGTTCGTTTTTCTTTTGATTTCAAAATAAATGTCTAAATATTTTACAATTTATCATTATTGCTGTGAGTACGTTACAGGTTACGCACAGTTTCACAGTTCAAACAGGTATTACTCCACAACCAGTCAAGCAATTTGCACTAAACTTTATGTGCATAAACCAGAGCATATGGGCTTTTACTTTGTGTAAAGAATCTAAACAAAAAGTTTTTTAATTGTGACGAATTTATCGAATGTGAATAGGTTTTTAAAACGTCATTTTTCCGACTTTGCGACTT
This sequence comes from Trissonchulus sp. WLG1_4, assembly GCA_030248245.1. Taxonomy (NCBI): domain Eukaryota; kingdom Metazoa; phylum Nematoda; class Enoplea; order Enoplida; family Ironidae; genus Trissonchulus; species Trissonchulus sp. WLG1_4. The sequence continues at coordinate 82,848 of JASANF010003232.1, read as the reverse complement.
CACTGCTAACTGTATGCTGCATCAATTTTGCTGAAACTTGGCAAAAATATTTGCCTTGAACCAAAGTTTTAGAATATATAAAGAACAATGACCCATCGTTTATTGAAATAGTTTTATAGTCGCGCAAAATCGACTGCTTTCGCGACACTACCCCCTTAAGCAATTTCAGTTCTGCTGTATTAATGTGAGCTGAAATATTGAATACAGATTACAGACATACACATACCGACCACACATGTGAGTACATACACACACCGCACGTACACTTACCGCTGATTGTGCACACTTTTTTGTCGATGTATTGTAGCCACATATGGCATATAATATACACAATGAAAAGAATATGACATCCTCATTTAGTTCTGTAGCGCGGTAGGTGCATTCCACATTATTAGCGGCAAAAAACAGACCCGAATGGGACACGTTGGGTGCATCCAATGGGTTCCAGAAAAATTAATTTACCATTACCTAATGAGATCGTGGCATTCTTCCACAACGCCCGTGAGATTACGTCGCTACTGTGTCACTCGATACTATGATTTTAGCTCCTCCTTTCATATTTGCTGTGGGCTAGAGTTCCTTCCTTAAGGAAATTTTGCGGGCCGGGCCCGGGCCGGGCCGACCTCTGTGCTCGCGGGCCGCGGGCCGGGCTGGGCCGGTGGTGGGCCGGGCCGCGGGCCGGGCCAAGTTTAAAAAATGCCAAATTTTTCCAAAAAAGCCAAAACTTTCGAAAAACACTACTAGGAAGCAATTTCAAACACATAAACACTCATATGACAATACGGCAGAGTATTTACGTGCAAACTAAATGGCACAAGCAAAGAAACAAACGACATCAAATAACAATTACATTAGTGGATTTAGGTTTGCATAAGATCACCTTGAATTTATGATTGAATATAGCAATCCTTGCTGAGAAAAACATCATAAGTTTGTGTCTGAACCCTATTTCAAGACTAGTACAGGTGAAATTACAAATTACATTACAAATTCAGAAATTTATTGAAAATTGAAATTCAAAAGTACATAGGTAGGCTCAGGGAAAAGGTACTTTGTTAGATAGTAATAGACTAGTTACACAATTTTTAGCCTTTTTGGCAGTTTTTTGTGCAATTTGGTGGAATTTCCAATTTTATAACAGGTCGGCCCGCGGCCCACCACGGGCCCGTCCCGGCCCGCGGCCCGGCCCACCACCGGCCCGGCGGTGGTGGGCCGCGGGCCGAAAATTTTGGCGGGCCGGGCCGGGCCGGGCCGACCCCTCAAAAAACCGGGCCGGCCCGCGGCCCGCGGCCCGCCACCGGCCCGCGAAGGAACTCTGCGTGGGCTAAGGGCACCTGAGGGTATTTGGATATTTTAAAAAATTACATGCCCTAGCACCAATAAATCTAAACTCCTGTCAAAATCTAGTTCTGAGGTGTTCGTTAATCAACTTTTAGAAAGAATTTAAGTATTGGTGAGTATTTGTTGAAGCGCACTCGAAATTGGCCGGTGGCCCTGGCTGGTTGATGCCTACCACCAAAAGGAATTCAAGCATCATGTTAATAAAAATGATCGCAATAATAAATCTATTTTATGGACTTAAAACCTCGAAAAAACTTAAAAAGTAGATTTTGACTAAAAATTTTTGGATTAGAAAATTTCCAAATTATTACCATGTAACTGAAATTAAAATCAGTTAAAGTTATCAGTTATTAGTTAAGTTAACTTAACTGATAACTTAACTGATTTAATTTTGCTTAACTTAACTGATAACTTAACTGATTTAAAATTCTGTAACTTAAACATCCCTACGAGTGTGTAGGTAGGTAGATATTATTGGATTACCAGATTAGATACCTATTGCCTACAAAGTGTGTAATTCATTCAATCAAGAGTACATAATAGCAAAAGTACATAATAGCGTCTCACTCTGTATAGAAGAAGAGTGAGACACTCTCCAGCCTGCCTGTGTTCTAGCACAGGCAGATGCGCTGGTCGTTTTCAGGCTACATGTTGACATTCTGTGCAACATGTGACAGGCCAATCAGAAACGAGCTTCTATTCTCTGATTGGCAGACGCCTGTGCACGTGCTCCAATCATAAAACGGGATATGGATAAAGGTTAATAACTAATTATTTATTAATAGTGTGCTTGTAAGAACATTAAAAAAGGTTTGCAAATACCTTTGGGGATATTTTGGCAAACTTTCAGCGAAATTGATTGAGAAATTTTGAATTCAGAAAAGTTTAAGTCTCAAAAGTTTCTCAATCAATTTCGCTGAAAGTTTGCCGAAATATCCCTAGACGTATTTGCAAACCTTTTTTAATGTTTTTGCAAGCAGACTATGAATAAATAATGAGTTATTAAGCTTTTAACCTTATCTTAATGCTTATCAACGCATCGGCGATTATATACTAAAGTGTGTTACGCAGGGAATCTACGCGCTGATTGGCCAGTCACATGTTGCATAGAATGTCAACATGTAGCCTGAAAACGACCAGCGCATCTGCCTGTGCTAGAACACAGGCAGGCTGGAGAGTGTCTCACTCTTCTTCTATATAGAGTGAGAAGCTATTATGTACTCTTGATAATAGTGTCTCACTCCATTTAAAAGTAATGTAAGTAATATATATGATTTATGGAGAACAATGATTTATTAAAAGACCAAAAGTTCTTGTTTCGGACATGGCTTGCCCATGCAACTAACATCAAAAACTAATGAAGCATACCACACATTTCCGACAACAGTGCAGCTCATGATAATGGATTAGCTTCTAAATGGTGTGAGACACTATTGTAATAAAACAGGGTTAACGAGCCCCCTGATTGATACATGTTTCGCTTGATCTCGGTTGTAGCTGCAAGAAGTGAGCTATTTGTTCGGTTGAGTATGTAGTTTAGTGATCAGACGTGGCGCAGAATGAGGCCACACTCTCAGGCGGAATCCCCGTTTTGCATATTTCCCTAAACCCCAATTTCCCCCCATGTCCGCACGAGAGCGCCTGATTCGGTTAATCGTCAGTTATAGAAGTCCTAAGTTTCCCCCTGAAGTATAGTACGAATTTGACACAGAAGGAAGTAGAAGTAATACGTAATAATGTCCCTAACCAGTATCCGCCCCTTTCCCTTGTGCTCCTTGTTAATAATTGAAGCCGTTTGTCGTAATAATTGCCCCTGTATTACTAATGATTATTGGTATTGATAATTGTCCGTATTGTCTGAGGGTCGTGAGTTTTAATCAGTAATTAACCGAGATTTAAGCAGTGATTTGGAAGTCCCCCCTGAGAGTATAGAAGCTAGCCGGATAGTTGTTTGTAAACAATATCTGGGCTAAGCCATAGCATTAGCCCAGATATTGGCGAGCTAGCTGAAAGCAAAAAGGCAGTAATAAGCGAAGTTTAGCGATTAATAACTAAGTAATTTTTTGGTCTTGTGGAATGCGAAATATACGGAATTGTAGAGTACAAAGTAGAGAGTAATTACAGAAAGTTTGAAGTAATTCGGAGTAATATAGAGGAAGTTATTCGAAGTTAGATTGTGAAGTGGAATCGTAGGCGTGAAAAGAGTAGTTTCAGACCCTATTTTTGTAATGTTATAATTTAGTAATTAGTAACAGTAATGCATTCGTGTTTGGTATTATTTGATTCGTCATTTCATAATATGTATCATGGACTCATTTTCGAACTCTTTACGGTATTGATAACATGTTTTTTGGGAGCAGAAGAAAGCCTTAATTTTTACCCTAAGTTTAGTAAGAGGATTACGGTAGATTGTACATGTCAAGTTTTGAATGGGTCTGCAGCCCATAGTGCATAATAATTAAGTACAGCAGTCAAGTCTTAAGTTCACACAGTATGTAATGAAGTATATATTTTAATAATACGTAATATTAACAAAGTGGTTAAGTAATAACTTGGTTTTTAGTCACATTTTTCCCTTTCCCCCCATTTTCCCCCCTCTTTCTCCTTTTTCGTTTCATGGTTCGTGTTTTTCCAGTTTTGTCACATTACAGTAACTCAAGTGTTTAAGTTCTCTGGTAGGCCCACCAAGAAGTAGAAATATTTATGATACCTGGGCCCACCAGGAATCAAGGGCCATTAAAAAGGAATTAAGTTCGAGGTGTGAGGGCCAGCAGCCTTCGACCCCCCAGCCCTTAAGTGGATTTTTGTAAAAGTGTAGGTAGGCGGGCCTAAGGATGGCCGCCTCTGATTGGTTAGATTCGGGATCGGTAGATCCCGACAAAGAAGGACAAAGGAAAAAGCCGCCCCCCAAGTTGTAGCTAAGTCAGTCGGGTTGTAGATTTTAGCCGCAGTTAGTCGGCCTCCAAATTCAGCTCTCTCCTGCTCCCTTGCGATATTGCACCATTTGCCCCTGCCTGTATTTAACCTGTCTCGACATCCAATAAATAATACCCCGCATTTCCGACTCAGTCTTTCTTTCTGAACTTTGCGAGATCGCCCCATCGGGCCATATCTTTTGAACTGTCCAGTATTTTGCCCGCGCATTAAGCGCATTTCCTTTTTAGAGGCCACTGGGCCACCTATTTTGCCGCTACCGCGCCATTCAGCGCTTTGCCGACCCCTCCAGGTCTCTGTCCGACTCGTACGCCGTCGCGTCCGAGTTCCTCCCGTGCCCCCTCTCGCTCGTTCGTCCGGTTCAGCCTATTCCGGCCCCGGCTTCCCCCCGCGTTCCGCTGTCGCCCCCGTGGTCGCCACGTCCTCCCGTGCCCAGTTCCGGTCTGCCGCGTCCAGGCCGACTCTCGCCCAGTTCCTGCCCCACCGTGTCTCTCCCGCAGTCCGACGTCAAGGTCGAGCCCCCCAGTCCAGCTCCGTGGTCGTCTCCCCGTCCAGTCCAGTGCCCGAGTCCGCCGCTCCCGTCCAGCCCGCCGTCCGAGCCGTCGCTCCCCGCTGTTCTCCCGGTCCGTCAGTTCCTGCCGATCCAGCCCCGACCGCCGTCAGTCCGTCAGCCAGCTCCAGCCAACCAGCCAGGACTTATCCTGTTAGTTGCTCCCCCCACTGTCCTTAGCGTTGTAGTAGTAGTGCCTAGGCTGACCCTATAGGACAGATCGGTAGTAGGATAGCAGTAGACCTGTTGAGCCATTGAGTTGACCAGTAGATCAGAGCTGTAGAGAGATCTAGCCTAGAAGGGTCAGGCTAGAAGAGTGCCGGTTCCAGTCTAGGGATTTTCAGGAAGTAGAAATTGTGTTCTGTGCAGTCTTGTGTCGTGTCCTTAGCGGTTTCTGAGTCCGAGAGTATCATTGTCTATTACGCGCGTTATTTAGGTTGCAGTTCGTAGCTACGATTTATTGTTAGGATATTTGTGCTATCTCTTTTAGGAATACGTAATTTACACTGGTCGCACATATTCTGTAGTACTGAGTAGAGTTTTGAGTTGTTAGTCAAAAAGTAAAGTGAAAGTTTTGTCGCGGAGATAGCGTTTGGGGAGTTGATCCGTTAGTGTCCCCCGACACCAGAAAAAGCAGACGTCAGGGTTGAGCTAGGCCTCTGAAACAAGGTATAAGTTCCTAGTTATCCCCGGCCTTTGGTGTCCCCCCCGAATCACGACGGGCAGAGCAGAAAAGCTTGTCCGAGCAGTTCAAATCCCCTGTAACCAGTTGCTCAAGTGAAGGTTAAGTAGAAGCTATAGGAGAGGCAAACTTTGAGTAATTATACGTTGATTGAGAGTTAGCGAGAACTTAGTCAAAATTAAAGGGTGTGTTTCTATTATTGAGAGATCAGTAGAACTATAGGTAAACACAATCGCCGTGGAGGTAGTACTGTTAGTGTTTTCATATATTGTTTGTGTTTACGTACGTTTCGGCGATCGTAAGCATTTCGACTGAGTTAGCACGCAGAGGTACTGAGCTTAACTACGAGGTTGGACTAGGATCCTTAAGTGACCTAAACGGATCTCTGTAGTTTAGTCTTCTGTAGCTACTCGGTTCCCTTTTCGAAGGGTGGAGCCCCCGCAAAAACATTTCTAACCTCTGCTACCCCACTGAGCTGAGTTGAGTTGGGAGATCCGATATAGTCAGGAAAGCTAGATAAAGTCAGTGATCTGTTATATTGTCGCAGTATAAAGCATTCAGTACCTAAACGTCACACTGTCCGCAACGTATGTTTTGCATTGTTCGTATTGTGCTAATAGTGAACCTAAGGTAAAGTGATCGTGTGGAGTTTGGTCCGAGTCGAAAGTAGTAGTTCTCGCATAACACAGAGTAGAAAGTTTATTAACCCAATTACGTTAATTAACCCGTTCTAAGTCTTTTTCATCACACTATTATGTACTCTTGATTCAATAAATCGGACAACGTAAATGCAGTCACATATTAATAATGTTGCTGCTTTGCTTATTGCTATTGCCTGCACACGTGTATATTATCTTTTTATGCATAATTCAGAATTCGCGTCAACTCAATTGGCTCAAAAATGGTGGTGTGTTGACATCTACTGAGCATCCGATTGTTGATCCGAAGGTCCTTGAATCGATTCCGTCTTGATGCTGTATATTTTGCATTCTGTGGCAGCTCTAGTAGTCTTCCCAAAGTTGTTGTTTGCGCAATGCTTGGCGGAACAGCGAGGTACCTCCACTTCGAGTGTTACCTAACACTAGAAATGCGACCTACCCGATAACGTTGAAATCTGAGATTCTGAATATAGTATATACTATATACGCGCCACGCGGTCCCTGGGGGCCGCGTAAAAACATGCAACATCAGCCATGACTATTAAGGTTAAATATTGAGCTGTATATACTGAGTGAAATTGTTCATTAAACCATCGGACAACTGCAGAGTGCAGAGGCTTCATTTCCAGACATAAAATAGCTTTGACCTGTGAATCTAAAATTTTGCATGAAGTAAAGCAGAAATATTTCTTTAGCGGCCGTTTTCACCAACCATATTCTCGAGCTATTCTCATTCCTTTGCTAGTCTCGAGTATTTACAGTTTGCAAAAATTATATTCAATTTATGGTGATTAGCCATTGGGTACCCATTATCGAGGAAACAGTGAATAGGGTTAAATGAGATCAGCTATTCCATAGTTAATCTATTCTCGAGCTATTCTATTGTGGTGCCAGCCAGTGTAGGGTATCACAAATGTGACATGGCTGTTAATCTTTTCCGTTATTTTAACGCAATTTAAAACCGTTTTCCTTATGGCTGGGATTCACAACCTAACACTAACACTAAAGTTTCCCTTAAAAGTTAGTGAAACACTTAAATTTCAGCCTGAAACACTTAAAATGTTAGTGTTTCGAGGCCAATTTTAAGTGTTTCACTAACTTTTAAGGAAAAAGTTAGTGTTAGTGTTAGGTTGTGAATTCCAGCCAACATATGGTTTTGTAAGTTGGGTAGTGTTGTAGATGCCCGATGTGCGTTAAGTTTTTATCGACTGTTTTGTATTTTCAAGGTGCCAACGTCCCGCACAGTTGCCCGCAGGGTTGGCTCTGGCTGACGGCTGTCTGTTCGTAAGCAGTTTGGATGTCTAGTTTTAAGTTGATTGCTTTGTTCGGTTAATTCGTGTTTCTGCGCATTTCGTCTTCTATTTCCCATTTATTTTTTATTTCTCAATCTCACTTAGTTCTTCTTATGTTATTTCTCATTTACTTTTTAATTTCTTAATCTTCCTTATTTCTTCTTATATTATTTCTTATTTATTTATTTATCTACTAGTCGACCCTAACCCTTCAACCCTTCTCTAAAGTCAAAACCACGCAAACACAAAACCAACAGTTTAATCAGATGACTGACAAAAAAGTTGAACAGTTATGGTTCAAAAACAGACCAGGAGGGAACACCGGGTCTCTGACCTTTGACCTCAGAGCTTGGCTCGGATTCCGCAATAAAACAAAACAACAACAGCCAAAATGCAAACCAGATTCAATTTAGGCTCGGTTTCGACATAAAGTCTGACGAAAAAAGATGCGCCACCAACTTATTTTAGTGGCATGACTTCTGCGACTACTTGTTGTACTCTTGATAGTCGAAATCGGTTCTGTTCGTAATGAAATAACATGTTTCGTTTTCTCAAGTGGTGCAACAATTTTTTGTCAGACTTTAAGTAAGAGTCGATTCATACTTACAGCCGTTATGTCCGCTCAACTGGCAAACTAAAAACCACGTCACCTACGTATTTTATACATTATTAGTGGCGTGATTTGCGTAATTAAGCTGGCTAAACGGATATACGGCTGTAAGTACAAACATATGAATGGACCCCTCAGAATTCTTTTCAAAACATTGGAATTGGTATATTTATATGTTTCGTGAGAACATACATGACACGCCCCCTAAATAAAAAATGCTAATTTATTACCAGAATCGCAAAAAAAGATTTGGAATTATGATAACAATTCAGAAAAAACAAATCCCAACTATCATATTTTTACGGTTCACTGGTATATAATATAATACAGAAAAAACTAGAGAAGAATTAAATTCACAACAGCGTACACTAAACTACACTAAGCTGTAAGATTATCATAAAGTGAAAAAAACACCGAAAATAATGCGCTATAATATTGTAAATGTACGTCTGTGAACTAAAATTATTTTAACTTTATTAGATCACTACGTTGTTTAAATTAAGAAACAAAATTATTAATTTCTATGAAAAAAAGCATAAAGCAATTGATGTTTCGGTCAATTTGGTCTGAATTGGAGAACGGAAGAATATTTTTCGTGAAAAGACGAACACAAACTTTGCTAATACCCACTTCACATTAAAGAAAAAATAAATAAGCACATTAACCAACGATGAATAAGAAACGGATTAACGAATTAGATTAAATTTTTAAGCTTAGATTGTCTCACAACAAACAAAATTTAAGCCGTTTAATCGATATTGGTAAATCTTCCAATACTTATTGTGATTGGTTAAAATGATGATTTCTTATTTTTCCAGCAAAGCACAACTAACAGATATAGACAGATCAAAGTAAACATAGAGACATACAGTGACATACTACCTATACTAAACAAATTTAAAAAAAACAGACGAACCAGGATTCGAACTTGAAATCAAGATTTTTAGACTAGCTTGCTTTCAAATCTGTCACACGTTGTTAGAAAAAACTAAACGTATGTATTTAAAAATCACACCTACGAAAAACAAATAAAAACTAACGCACACGTTATAATCTATGAAGTAATAATAACAATAGTACAATATAAGCGAAATATATAGAAAAATTATCTAATTATAATGAAATAGAATAAAATAAATGTCTATACACTTCAATGCCAATGTAAGTTTGGAAGTAAATAAAACAAAATAAAATTTATATTTAGCATTTTTGATTGTGATCTGAATTTCTCTTTTGATTTGGACTAGAATTTAGATTTCTAATCATTTCGGAATGATTTAGATCTTTTAGATTTATCAAAAATGCAAAGTACAAATATGCCCTACAAAAAGAAAACATAAAAGCAACAAACAAAAAGTATATGCGTAAGAAACTGAAGTTGAGCTAATTTAAATAAAGTCGTTTACTGCAAATTTTATTCAAACACAATTTCAAACAGATTTAACTTCTGTTTAAAAAGTTAATTTTTTTTTAAATTTCAAAGTAAAAAATTAGGAAACAAATTTTAATGTAATCCGTTTAATCCACACCAAGAAATGCTGCGTAGTAAAAAACATAATACAATACAAAAACAAAAAATAAAATGCCAAATAACAGGAAAACCATAATAAAATCAATGCAGCGACGGAGTATCGAAAATCAATGCCGGGTATAGAAAAAGCTCACCGGGAAATATGCAAATGAGAATTTAAATTTAAATTTAAAAATTCTACCAAAAGTATATAAACGCTAATGATATTAATTTAAATTTAAATTCCCATTTCTGGATTCAAAATTACGGATTCACAAAAGTGCAAATGTTTTTACCGCAGAACGGTAATCGTATATAATATATAATATATATAATATAACAATATATATATAATATATAATATAAACGATAATATAATGAGTTCGTTTGCGAATAAAATTTTAAAAATTTAAAATTTATCAAAAATTTCGAATCCAGTACATAAGTATAGTTTAAGAATGGATGGATACAAATGTTGTACTATAAGGGATTCACAGTGACTCAATATCAAACTTGCGACTTACAATTTAAAAAATTTAAACACTGATTATATAATTTAACTTTCAAAAATTACTCAAACTAGGTCTTAAGAGTCAAAATTTTAAATTTCAGAAATTGCAGTCGCTTTAAAATCGCTAAGTTGCAAAACTGAAAATAAAAAATAGACCAGTAAAATATTAGGAAGGGTCAAAATGAAATTAGAAAGCTTTTTAAAACGTTTCGGTATGTAAACCGTAAGTGGCTAGGTACCAAAATTTCTAAAAATCACTAAAATATTCTAGATTAATATGGACCTTAAAAAAACCAATTGAAATAACTACTTTTCATGCAGTTGAGTTTATGCACTTAATAGTGTACATTATATACAAAAAATACACATATTTACACAAAAAACGGCAAGAAAAAAATTACAGTTATACAGAGACAAAATGTGTACCTATAAATGTCATACAAGAAAATCTGAAACTTTTTTGCATCAAAACGAGTCGCTTCGCAAAAACTTGGAAGTTCTTGAAAATTAAGGGTGGATTTCACAAAGGTGGTCTGGCTAAACCCGATTTGCATGTACTTTCAATACAAAATATTGTCTGATTCGTAACAGAATTAGGCAGTGTTTCGCAATTAAATTATATGCAAATGATGCAAAACGTACATATATACGTATAGAACCAGCGTTTAGCAAAACCACCTTTTTGAAATCCGCCCTCAATGTTCACGAACAAAATAAAAAATTTATTAGTTTATTTTTTAAAATTTCAAATAGACAGCTAAGATCTAATCTGCCTTCAAATTGATAAGCATAGCATCTTTTCACTTGAGCTACAGTTAATATATACGTATAGACTATAGAAAATTATCTGTTCTCTATACATACTTGATTAAAGTTACTGTATAAATGTAGCTAAAGCTAGATGCTTTTTGTAAAAGTTGCCATAGCTAGAAAAGTTAATTATTTTTGCATCTGTTCTGCCTACGCGTAAGTACAGTAGACTGAAAGTATAAAAACGATGTGAAAAAAAGTAAAAATTATGCATACAGTAACGTGCAAAAAATGTTTTAGTTGACACGTCACGTATATATGATGAGCTGTATGTAACTCGCTTAAAAAATTCATATATAATTCTTGAATGCTTCAAAAATTATTAAATCATTATTCAGAAGTTTCGATGAGTCTCATGGCTAAAAATAGAATATCAAAAATTACAATTTAATCTATAACTTACAATAATACCTTAAACAAATAAAAAACATGTCTACAAACACAAGTCAAAAAGTTGTGAAAAAAGTTTAAAAAACCATAAAAAGCAGACTATTTGTTTTGACGCAAAAAAGTTTCTGAAAAATGCCCTTCAAAGTTTCTTGGCACAAAGTTTTCAAAGTTTGATTCCAAGTTGCGGTGGCTCATTAGTCATTTGGCAGCTGGTCTACTGAAGTCGGACCACCCAGGAAGGAACTAAACTCCGAAAATGATTAATCCCTATAACCTGGCTTCAAAACTTTCCGGTAAAAGTTGTTATTGGCTGTAAATAAACAAATTTTAAAATTTTTTTGAAACTACTGCTTTATGAAAAACGGGTGAATCCGAACAGATACGGACAAGTATATATGACACGTAATTCGGAGTAACTGAACAGTTTTTGACCAACACCCGAAAGCTGAGAGTCGGGTCAAAGATAGTCGAGTGGTTTAGCCGCTCGACTATCTGCATGTGTTTCCAAGTGGTGGATTAAATCACTACTGCGACTATTTTTTTAAAATTAGTCGCGAGTCTTATTACCATAAATAAGCACAATTCTGTCACGGATATCAGATACAACGAAAAAACATGGTTGGAATACAAGAACTAATAAATATCACACGTATAAGAATATACAGCAAAAACGGTTGAACGAAAATCAAAATAATACGGCACTAAAATACCACTAAAAGCCAAAAAAATTTCTCAGGATAAATCTATTGATTAAAATTATTTTAACAATAGTATATATCTACATGTTTTTGCTGCATAAACTTGTACATACTCTACCGACTAACAATTTGTCCGTAAAGTTTAGTGTCCATAAGCCTTCTCAATTTTTATACCCCAAAACCGTCTTTTCGAATCGTGCTTACGGACAACCAGTTAACCTTACGGACAAGTATGAACCGGGCTTTTCTAAGCGTTAGTCCAGCTAAGCGAAATTAGGCAACCCAATTTTGAATCCAAAATTTAGTAAACGTGAGAGCGCTGCTGTATGGAGTTGAAAATGGAGTCCAGAAGACTATGCCGTGTCTGATGATGATGATGACCCGTTGAGCTAAAAAATACAAAAAATAAAGAGTTAAGTAGGATTCGAACCGGTGATACTTAGGTCCGGCTGGTTTGATATAAGCGCTGAGCAGATGAACAAAAACACCGACAATAGACATTCAATGCCTTTGAATAAAACTGGATTTAGCGGATTGGATATTGATCTGATCGGATCTAATTTAGATCGGATTAATAACACGGCGCTTGATTGAAGTAGCAAGCTGAAATTTGACAGTTTTTGGCGTACTTAGAATAACTTGGGATTAGGTAGGTATCACTAGCTTAGATTTAAGCATACATGGGCGTGGGGGAGATCGGAGGGGATTGTTCCCGACCCCGTTCCCTCCCAGATTTTCTCAGCTACACATGTGTGGGTTTAAGCATTACAGTTTTATCAACCAACTAAACATAAAACTAATCCGCCTAACCCAATTCTAATTACTTAGTTTTATGATGAGTTATAAACTCCAGATTCAATTAACAACGGAGACGCAACAAAAAACAAAAGAATTGGAAAAGGAATTAATCCCGCGATACTTAATTTCGCCAACATAGAATACGGTAGTCTACTATGACTTGTATTATAGTAAGGTTAATTTGACAGAATTCGTTTTTTAAATCGTCTACAAGCTACAAAAAAAACTAAAAAACGCAGGAAGTCTAGAATCTTAGGATCAGGGGCTGCAAGTCTTCTCAGGCAAGCAAGAAATCAACTTTTACCATAAAATAAACAAGCCCAGTCTGCGGCAAAACCTTCAGTAAGTATTAAGAAATACTTTCAAGCTGACCAGTGGGTCAGCTAAAACCTGTTGTGCAGCACTTATTACCTTACTTACCTGCAAAATGTATATTGTATGTAAAATATTGCCCTAATTTTTTCAGCAAAATGTGTATGCAAAAAATTAAAGACGCTTTTATCTTACAATTATAAGTTGTTAATGTTATACAAAAATGAAAAGTAGTTTTCATCTGACAACAAATTATGCAAGAATGAGTTCCTTTGTTATATATTTGGATACCGCTTTGCATCAACTTAGCAGCATGTGGCCGGTTAGCTCAGCTGGTAGTGCGTACGATTCGTAATCAGAAGGTTGGTGGTGCGAATCAACTCCGCCAGCTACTTTTTTAAAAATTTTAGAATATAGTCGACGAGAATGAAGCAGTTCTGTTGTAATTTCAAGGAGCCTGCTTTGCCTACCGACGAATACACTGTAAATCGAGGTGACGCACGCACATACACAGATGAGCTCATGTTTAACACGCAGACAGAGAAAATACTTGCACAGTCTAGTGTTATACCGCCAGAATCAAAATTAAAGACCTGTTGTGCTGTGGCACAACAGGAACAAGCAAAAGTTTACTGCAAAAGTTATCCAGTGAGTGATCAGGGTGAACGTTTGACAACATTAGGCCTGTTGCGCAGTAAAAATTAATCGCAAACAAAAGTAACTTTTAACAATTCAACAGTGCATCGTTGGAAGAATATGACACTCTGCCTGAATTAGAGTTAATTGCTTAGCTAATCTTGTGCTGTGACCAGTTTACGTCGGTAAATGTAAAAAAGCAAGTTTCAGAAAACCAAGCCTAAAAATTCAGTCACCCAGTAGACAGAGTCCCAGACTGCAGTCGGTTTTATGCTTTTTAGTTTTCTGAGCTGATATTTTCTTTGGCGGCAGTGTAGCTTTGGGCAAAATTAGCAGCATTTTCAACAGAAGGAGTCATGTGCTGTTTGATTTAAATGGTATATTATTAATCACATCACACAGAAAAAACTAAAGAAACTAAAGTCAAGCATGTTTATTTTTAAAATTAAAAAATAGTCGCAAAATATGATGGAATTTGAATTCAAGGCATAATGGCAAAACATTGTAAAAAATCACTAGTGTAACTAAAGCTAAAAATTTTCACCCAGCGGCATGTTTACGACCCGAAAAAATTTGGGTTACGGGACCTTCACAGGAGTAGGCCTACACTCTACAGCCTCTACACGACCCGACCCAAAAAATTACTCGACCCGTTTTTTCCAAAATTCATGTGAAAAATTAGTTTAAAAAAATTTTGAAAAATCTAAAGAAGGTTTGAAATGTCCATAAATAGACCATTCAAAGTTTTTAGACAGAAAAGATCAAGTTGAACTATTTTTCGCAAAAGTTTGATTTAGAAAAACATAAAAGTTTTTATCCCCCAGGATTTGATCCGCAAACGAGAATCGTACCACTAGACCACCAAGTTACAGATACGACAGTTTCTTGACAACATTAAATACGATTAAGTGCAACACAGAATTTCAGTATACCGTCCTTCTACTATCAGTACAGTTATTGCGTACTGTTAACATATTACAAGACATGCGTAACATCTGAAGAAGAAACTATAACTAAGACGAGGTAAATCATAGCAGTTTTCGGGTTTGACATTTGTATAACAAAGATCATCAATCAAGACAGTCAAGGCCGGTTGGCTCAGGTGGTAGTGCGTTAAGCATTTGCTGAGCATCTGATCACAATTCACAAGTCAGAGGTTTGGGGGTTCGAATCCCTACCGGTTCTCAGTTTTTGCATTCTGAGTATTCTGAGAGGCATCGCTTTTTTAGTGTTATTTACTAACACTGGAAGGGTAGGCCTTACAGTGTTATATACTTACCTACCACCAGAATTAACAGGTAAGTCTGTCTATTTAAAGATTCTGCAAATTCTATACAAACCAAGTATAAAGTACCTGTTGCGCTGTGGCGCAACAGGAAAAAGTGACAGAAACTTTGGCTTCGGCCAAAAACGTGCCACCAAAAATGAGTTAAAAAATCTCAAAAATTCGTGCACAACGTTCCCGTTCCCCTCCGTCAGTTGTCAGGCAAACTCCCCTCGCCGATTGCTCCCGTGCATCTCTGTCCTTAAGTCGTTTTTTGCGTACTGTACTTGAGTCGTTTTTTGCGTACTGTAATTGAGTCGTTTTTTGCGTACTGTACTTGAGTCGTTTTTTGCGCACTGTACTTGAGTCGTTTTTTGCGTACTGTACTTGAATCGTTTTTTGCGTACTGTACTTGAGTCGTTTTTTGCGTACTGTACTGGAGTCGTTTTTTGCGTACTTGAATAGATTAGTGTGGTGGTGGTGCAGTGTCCATGGAATCAGGGCGGAGGCGTGGGAAAGGACTGGCAGACAGGTCGGCGCCAGGGACGCTCGCTTGCAGCCGCAACAGTTCCCGCCGCCGCCGTCTGAAATAAATATATACTATATATACTAAAGTCTGACCAAAAATGATGAATGCATATTCCTTTACCGAATTAAACGGACTGGACTTATTTTAGTCCGAGGTTTTGGAATGTCGAATCGGGTTAAACGGACTAAACTAGTTAAAGTAAGGGCCTATTTCTTTTTTACGAGTTAAAATAAGTCAGCTGCTTAATTTTAGTCCACCGCATTCCAAACTGGACTGGACTTAATGCGCTTTAACATTAGAGCGCATAGTTAAGTCCGTTTAGTCCGATTAAAAAGCAGCGCGCAAGAAGTTATGTTAGTCCGTTTAATCCGGAGGTTTTGGAATGGCATTTTTAAGCTCAATTTTTAAACCGTTTAGTCCGATTATAATTAACCCTTTAATACGGTAAAAAAATAGGCCCTAAGTGGCGTAAATGGTACTTAGTTGTAGATTGTACTCGGAAATATCCGTTACAATCTGCGAAGCATAAACTGAACAGGTTTCATAAAAAAATTTCAACAATCTTACTTATGATGTACGTATGCATACATAAATTGAGTTGAACGTATAATTTCATGTGAGTAGGAGCATTTTTGGCTTTTACTTTTTAGTTAATAACGTTTAAAGTTTTCCGTTTCTAAATCTGAAATTTTCAAAGCTGGCATATCTAATGCATATTTATGAAACACTAAAGTCGGTTGCAAACTTTTTCGACAGTTTGCAAACTTTTTTAGACCATTGACAAACATTTGTGCAAAATTAAATCGAGTATATCTTGCACTTTTTACAGCTATTTTTTACCGACAGACCAATATTTTGCAAAAATGTAACTTTATGAGTTTTCGCAACTGCAAAAGTAGACAAAAAAGTTTTCAGACAAGTTTACTTTGTAGAAAAATTCCAAAACTTGAAGTTGGCACTTTTTCTATCGTCTACAATATTACAATAAAGCAAATATATAAAATACCGTAAGACACAGATTTTTGACAACAAAATCTTATGGGTTTAATAAAAAACTCCTGTTTAGTAGGCTACAGTAGACAAAGTTTGAATCGAAATAATTTTGCTACAAATTCAAGGTCAGGACAAAAATAGACGCGAAATAGAATATACGAAATTATAAACATTCCTACGGTAGATAAAGGAATGAAAAAAAGAAAAAACATCTGTTTGTATTCGGTACATTTCTACGGGCCGTAAGAAGATTCATTCTTCCAGCCGTATCTCCGTTCAGCCGGCAAAATTACGAAATAATCACGCCACAAGCTGTTCTTATGTATAAACGATTCATTTTATTTTACACTATTTCTTTTCACAGACATACGGCTGTAAAGTATGACCCTCAGCATTAAATATTGAGTAGAAAATTGATACAACTTCGCCCATGAGACATGACGCTATGATGTAACCTATGACATCTAATAACTAATTTTTTAAAACTAAATACGCGTCAGTTTAATCTCAATAACAAACGATGCATTATGATTGGCTAGACGGCTGATCACTAGCTAACTATTATTGATTCAAGCTTAACAACATCCAAACGCAGCTATACTTTAATCCGTCTCTAAGTGATAAAGCTTAGTTAGCTTAGCCTAGTTAATCAGCTTAATCTATCTAATCCCCTAAATCCCACGTACGCAGAGGAGTGGCTTCAGTAGGCAAGTGAATACAGCAAGACAGCGTGTTGCAGTTGTGATGGTGGGGACTGTTTGGGGGGGTTTCGGGGACCAGAACGGTCTGTGGGGCGGGGGCTTGGATCGAGGGGGCTAGGGGCAAAATGGTACTCATGCCGCTAGGGGCACATGACTGAAATGGGCCCCGCAGTGGGAGGGGCTTGACCACTTTGCCCAGGGGGGGTAAGGCTTCCTTGGCCAGGGCTACGGGACCCCCCTCCACGGATCCCCCTGGCGTTAGGGGGGGCGTTTCCGGGCTATATTGTGGATCAGAATTCAAGTTTTTAGGAGGATCCTGGGTCGCTGCAGTCATAGACCCCGGTTCAGTGCTGAATTTCAGTTTCAGCAAATCCGGGGGACTGTCCAATAGGTGACCCCCGGGCCGCCCTTTGTGCAGAACAATGGAATTTTCGGCCACACGGTGTGGTTGGATGCAATCTCCACCAGGACAAAGGGGGGTCAGCATATTGGCAAGTTGCAGTTCCAGAGATTTAGGAGACGCCCCCCTGGGCATACTGACCATAGAGCCACCTTGAGGGGGCATCACCTCATCTTTGCTTTGCTGTGCCCTTCGTAACCGCACCTGCAAAGAATTTTATTTTATTAATTTTTTATTTAAATTTAATTTATCCTGACTTTCTTTATGAATTTACTGATACTGACATTTGTGCTTAGATAAGTATTACGTGAATATAAAATCAGAAAATATAGTTATTAACGATCGAATAATCAATAACAACTTAAATATAAATATGAGTGATGTTTGTGGTGACTGTATATTAGATAAAAAATAGATACGAACTTTTAAAGCTGGAAAAATATTTTGACAGCTGCGTAGTTGATCGAATTTCGAAAAAAACCGAAGTCCCTTGGGTACGATGTTTAGAATGAAACAGTGAAACTTGTAATTTAGTAAAAGGCATAAAGAGACAGTTAATCATTTAAAAAAGACAAAACAAAACTTGTTCAATTAATGCTTCAGTGAGCAAAAAAATAGACAAGTGCTACCGTAGGCGTACAGTTAAGACTAGTCGAGAAAAATTCGTATAAAAAAAGTTTGGAAATACTAATGAAAAAACAAAATAAAAGAAAGAAAAAGAACGTTATATTTCGAAAAGTGTATACATATAAGTTCTGATAAAATCTACGCTATTAGTTACTCCGTTAAGTGCTAAGTACTAAGTCAATGCAGGGATTTTTTATACTTAACGTATTCTACTTTAGTGCTTTATAGCAAGCCAGTATATTACCCGTTGTCCAAAGCGGAATTTAACGGACTGAATTCATGTTTATTACGTCTATTTAGGTTTATTTCTGCTTATTACTAATAATAAATATAATCCATACATGTGACGGGGTCAAAATTTGGGGGGGGCACTCGCGCCAAGTGCTGGGGACCCTCCCCCCTGGTCGACCAAAAATAACCTAAAAAT
Organism: Trissonchulus sp. WLG1_4; assembly: GCA_030248245.1. Lineage (NCBI taxonomy): Eukaryota > Metazoa > Nematoda > Enoplea > Enoplida > Ironidae > Trissonchulus > Trissonchulus sp. WLG1_4. The sequence goes on along the minus strand of JASANF010003232.1, from coordinate 64,174 downwards.
TGCAAAAGTTTCACAAAAAAGTGCCAGGTTTACTGAATTTTCGGGACCCCCCCCCCGGCGACACGATTTTGGCGAAGCATCCCCCTTTCTCTTCCCCCTCATGCATACGTTACTGAACCAAGCGAAAACCTAAGCCGCTAAATCCGATTCTAAATAAACATTCTGTGACTATGAAACCAAAAAAATGACCAACTTGTTTAGCCATAACGTCGCGTCGATTTGTGACCAGTTGACAAAGTTCACAGGTGCAGTTTTCGAAGGGACAACTTTTTTTGTGTCCCTTCAACTTCGCTGTCAGGCCGTGCAATTTGCACTTTGCACACTTCGGCAAACGTTCCTTACGTCCCACTGCACTGCACGCTGAAAAAAAAAGACAAAAAGCCCAGTTTAAACACCGGGGGTATGGGAGAAAGAATTCTGGGACCCCTAGATTTTGGCTTTAGCTTCGAGGGCAAGCAAAGTTAGAGCCTCAGTACACGGGCAAGTAAACTTTGAATAAGTTTGGGTCTTAAATATGGTTATTTCTAAAGAATTTATGCTTTTTTTACCTAAGTTTTGGCCGAATTGTTTTCAAAATTAGCTATATTTCTCCGATTTAGGTCAATCTTTCGTCGAACTTGGGAGTAGGATGATCAAAATACACGAATATCAGGATAAGACCCCCCAAGATTACGAGGTAGAACGAGAACCCTCATGTTAAACTAATGCCTAGTGGGCGAGAAGTCACAAAAAGGTTTTGGCTTAAAGTTTAAACCCTCTTTTGGGGTCGATTAACACTTACAGCCGTATGTCTGTTCAGCCGGCAAAATTACAAAATAATCACGCCACCACACCAACCTTCCTCTGAGTTGCTGTCCAAACTGACAACATCTATGGGCTGGTTGGCGTCGGCATTTTTAGTGATCTTCTGGTTGCACATTCGCCGGGCATCCACCAGTTGGCAACCGTGTCGGCAACCGTGGTCGGCCCGGAAGGGACACTTGTGATTTTTCCTGGGCTGCTTCACGCCGTGATTCAGACATCGCTGGCAATTGTAGTTTTCACGCTTAGAGCGCCTGTAAAAGTCACAAGTACGATCAAAGGCCGTGTGTCAAGTATGCCGAAATACATAACTCTAATCATCATTGCATCTCCAAGTGCAACACACTCAATCTATTCTGTACATAGGCGTATGAGCCCTCGGTTTCTGTAGCTAATAATCTTTAGTCACGAGCGACTACTATTACAAGATGACCCATATCCAACATTTTAATCAGGGTCTATTCATACTTATAGCAATTTGTCCGTTCAGTCGGCAAAATTACGAAAACATGGCGGCACAATTAGACATCACACTCTATTAGTGTCGTGATTATTTAGTTATTTTGCCGGCTGAATGGACATACGGCTTTAAGTATGAATCGAGCATATAACCAGTGAAGTGGGTTTGCATTCTTTATAAATATGTATATACATAGTTGCGAAACATTCAGCAAAATTTTTTCGAGATTTTTCAGTTATTTTTAGGCACTATTTTGAAAGGGGGTGATTAATTTAACGGCAGAGGTGCCCACCCCAAATTTACAGTCCAACCTATTTGACCATATGTAATTTGATCAAACGTATATATATAATTGTAAAATATATATGTAGAATTCCAATTAAATTAATAATATATACAGAAAATTAAAATATTATAAAAATTGACATACGTCGAGTCTTTTTCTATTGGCGAATTAGAGACCATAACTAATTGGTCTAGGTTCTGTACATTGGTCTAAAACAATCACAAAAACACGACAATAATAATAAAAAATAATAAAGTTAATTCAAATACTTAATAATGAAGTAGGTATTAAATATAATAAGACGGCCATGCTAACTGGTATAGTATTTTCTTCATACATTTGTGTGCTGTACCGATGAATGATGATAAATCGATATTGACAAATATGAATCGGTTCTAGCTTGCAGACAGTAAAATGACCTACAAACTACACACAGGTATGAACTACAAACATATGTACAGAATGTGTAAGGTGATAAATACGTTACAACAACAGAGGCTTAAAATTAGAATAGATGACAAAAATCAGAAAACACATTAGCAGAATTCAAAATTTCAAAAATCAAAAATTGATTTCTCATCAAAATTTTGTCTACAATCTGTTACAAAACTCTAAAAACCCAGTATGCACATAAAAGTTACTAATATGAATTTCTCAGAACAAGTTTTGCTTCATTTGCACTGTGCAAAATTGGGCAGATAAATTACGCTGTCTTACTGTAGAACTATAACTAGAACGTTGTCGAATCACGGATGTCTGAGACGCACGCTGATTGGATCAAAACTTGATGCGACGTTCGGTCAATTAGCCAATGAAATGACGCGAAAATCGTGTCACCGGATGCTAATTATTTCGCTGGCTGAACGGACATACGGCTGTAAGTATGAATCGAGCCTTGAGTAAAATCGGTGTAATGGGCCGAAGTTCGTAATTCTCAAAATCCCCCACAACTAGTGTTCTCCCCCACAGATCCATATTCATGCACGAAAAATCTTTGAATCTTGTCAAAACCTTCTTTCTGAACCACTGTGAGGCTCGATTCATGCTTACAGGCGTATGTCAATTCAGCCGGCAGAATTATGAAATCATCTGACCACAATTCGATCTCACACAGTGGTAGAGTGATTATTTCGTAATTTTGCCAGCTAAACGGACATGCGGATATGAGTATGAATCGATCCTTATATAAACCCTAGCCCTGCATGTCTTCAGAAGCCATATTTGGCTCTCGTTCTACGAATGATGACTAAAAGCTAGCGAATAATATAACTGCTATATAAACGCAAAGCAAAGTATGTAAGGCAAAAGCAAGATGGATATACGAACATACTGAAGGTAAAATCAATTGACGTTTTAAAAAAATATAAAATCAATTTCAATCTAAATGTCAACTGAATTCAAGATAAATTTTTAATCAACACCGGTAGTTTAATATCACCGGTAATAGTGGCAAACAAATTCCACCCAAAAGTCAACAAAAAACCAACTTTAGCAACAGTGTTTGTTACTATTTGGATTTTGGAACAAGTTTGCAAAAAACATCACCCCAGTAAAGTTAAGTTTTTATAGTAGTTATAGTTTTTAGGCTGACAACTTTATTTTAATATTGTAAAAAACTTTGCGCTACAGTTGCCGAATTTAGAATTAATGCTAGGTAAAATTGTCAAAAGAATTAATCAAAAAAACAAAATTAATTATTAAAAAAATAAAACTGCTTCAGGTTTTTTAACACATTTTTGATCAACAGGTATATTTTACATATGAAGTTTCTTTAGAGTATTTATATATACACAATACCATTTGAACAATAACGTTTTTTAAAGTCTATTTTTATGTTTTTTTAAGTCTGAATGTTTTTTAAGTCTGAATTCACCCTCATATATAAATTATATAATCGCTGAAATCTAATCCATGAATGCGAACTAAAGTCTGACCAAAAAATGCAGGACCCTGAGACGAAAAACACACGCGCTATCATTACAAAAAGCACGAATTAAAACCATCAAGGTACGAAGTAGGTACAGCGAGTAGTCACAAAAATCAAGCCACCTGTTTGTCTCAGGGTTCAGCAATTTCAGGTCAGTCTTTAAGTACAATGAATGAGTCATAGGTCGTGGATTACTGTAGGTGAGTACCAGGAAACCTTTGTGTCAGCTAGGTATATGCAACATTGTGTTACTAAGAGCTCACAGAATAATGATCACTACTATCACGTATATATACTCTTGCCGTCACCAAGATACCTAATAGACTAACTTTTTGTAGTCGCCAAGAGTACAGTAGCAGGTATTTTTTTAAATTATCAACTTGTGTTCAAAAGTGAAGCTTCTATTACCTATAGCTTGCACCTGTCTAGAATGCAACAAAAGCTTAATAAAAAATGTTCACGAAGACTTAATTAGCTGTTAAAAAAGTCGACTAGACATTCAGACATTAATGTCTTTGTGACTGGAGCTACACACACGACAGTGCTTGATAAAAAACAACCAATCAAAAACAGACCTTCATAAAATAAACAAGGACTGGGTTCATCTAATCTGCTATAAAAAGTTCCTGAAAAACAATATTTTGTCTGCATTTCTGTATATATCTTCTATAGCGTGGGTGCAGGCGTGGGTTCGAATCCTGACACCCGAAGCCTTAAAAATAAAAAAATCGGACATAAGTAGGATTCGAACGCAGCAAGCTCACGCTGAAACAAACCACGCTAACCACTGCGCCATAATAAGGTCCTAAATCTCAACGTCACAACTCACAAGGTCAAATCCTTAACTGTGTTAGTGTGTTGGGCATTGGGCTCGATTCATACTTACAGGCTTATAGCCGTTGTAAACCCCCCTCCCCCCCAGAAGGCATCTTCACCCTCACAAGACAGGTAACTTCACCCTCCCATCCAGAATGTTTTGTGTTTTGAAGGTAATTCAAGCAAAAATCGGCGGATCCCAAAGCGAAATTGGTGGCTCACGAAGAAAAAATGGCCGGAAAAGTTGCGAAAAGTTCCGCCCCCCCCACAGGTTCAGACCCCCTCAGAATTGCTACCCACGTATATGTGTGTGGATCTGCCTCAACGTTTACATAAATTAATCTAATCCGTTTAATTAATATTGTGTATTATCCGTCATAAGAATAATGTGACCTCAGGCTCGCTTTTCCCCAGGCTTATTGCTAGTCGATCAAGTGTTATCAATACGAACTATCATCGATTAATCAACTTCCCATATATACATACATATTTCTGTTTATACAATCTCGAACTTTTCAGCCTTGCTTTATATACACAGAACGAGTTCAGTGTTCAGCTCACCAGAGACGGACTCCACCACATACCTAAGTTTGACTTAAGTCTGAACTTGAGCTAAACTCTAGTTAAATCGATTTAGTTGAATACCAGCTATATCACTCTCAGCTAAACCTCAGTTTTCAACTAAATTGAGACTGCGCTATTCTTCGTTGGTGCAGAGAGCTTAAACCGATTTAGCAAATTTAAGCCATCGCTAAATCGATTTATATAAGCTAATCTCCAGTTAAACCTATTTGGTGCGATACTGCAATCGTCCGTTAAGACTCAAAACTTTGGTATTAAGTGAACACGGAAGTTTTACGTTATACTGAAATGTCTATTCCGGTTTTAACACCAAACCTTTCGTTCACAAATTTCATCTCCTAAGTAATATCTACATTTTTCAACGCCTAAATAAGGTCAGGACTAAAATTTCAATTATATATATCATTTCAAATATATATACCATCCAAAACCATGGTTTAAACCAGACTGCTGAAATCCTACGCCCGATTGGGAACTTCGTAAGCCGAGACTTTCCGCACCGAAATCTCAGGTCTAGACTGAAATCAGACGTCTGGAGACACAAAGACTCAGCTGTAATTAGCTACGGTATTCCGACACAACTTAAAGTCAGACGAAAAGCCAGACAGTCTGCTAGCTTTAGGCGAGGGGGCGGGGCTTAGGGCTTGCCCAGCTGTCAATCACATGCCGCAATAGCCAATCAGAGCGCGTGCGACGCGTCGAAATTTAGTCTCGTCAAAAAACAGCTCAGACATGTTTTTGTTGCCCTTTATTCTGTTATATCAGCTCACAGGGTTTGGCCGCCTGCGCCTTATATGCCTTTATATAGGTGGTATATGATTTATATGCATATGTGTATATGTATATGTATTATATAGACGTATGTATAGAGATTTATATGTGGTAAAAAATAACTGTCGCTACATAATTTTGCCAGTTGGGGTTGCAAAATGCAGGCAAAACGGCTAGACAGATATTTTTGCGATGTCAAACAATTTCAGACTCACAGACTTGTCCTGTTATATGCCATTATATGCTTTATATGCCCATGATATAAAAAAACACAGACAGACATTGGCAACAAGGGTCTTTCGTTGGCAACATTTCAAAAAGGCCTCAGACACAGACGTCTAAAAAACGGCTACATACGTATATGCTTTATATACACAGCAGACTACATATACGTATATACCACAGGACTGTTTTTCCTGTGTATACATGGCCGGATACGTACAAAAAAATGTCTGCAAAAGCAAGCCATACAAACATAATTTGGTCGGCTGGCGATAAAAAAAGGCTGTATTCGGCAAAGTTGGCGTAAAAAAGGACAAAATTGCGTCAAAATATTGTCTAGACAGTAGTTGGACAAAAGTCGCAGAATTTCCGAGACCTAGACACTTTTATTTTATTGAAATTACATTCTCTTTAATTGACCCGACGCTAAAAAAAGAAGTCTGGTCATTAAAGGATGTAAGCTTAGGACATGAAAGTTAATCGGATAAAATTTGAAATAAAAAAATGGATTAACTTATCGTAAAAATTGATCTGATTGTAACGATAAAACTTGTTTACTAAGGAGTATATAACGCCCATTACATATATACTCCAACGAATTAAACCACAGGACTAATTTTAGCTCAAACTTTAGGAACGAGTATATATCGAAGTAAAGTTTGACTAAAAAGTTTGACTTGAGTCTGGACTAGAAATCAACTCCCTAGAATGGCACTTTTAAGCATAAAGTTCCGCTTAGTCGGACTAAACGAAACTGATTTAACAGATTAAACGGACTTTAGTATTTTAGTATTTTAGTATTTTAGGTTTAGGAAATATCGGACTAAACGGACTAAACTAGTTGAAATAAGTTAGCTGCTTAGTTTTAGTCCAAACCAATTTCCAAACTAAAAGGATTTAACATGCACGCTCATCATAAGCGTGCATAGTCCGTTTAGTCTGCTTAAAAACCAACGCACTGAAAGTCAACTCCGTTTAATCCGGAGGTTTGCATTTTTTACGCATAATTTTCAAACCGTTTAGTCGGACTAAAACGAACTCCTTCAGTGCAGTAAAGGAAACGGCCCTGGGTTACATAACAGAGGGAGACATATTTAAATACAAAATAAATAAATGCGTAGCTCTGACTAAGCGAATAGTATGTATATAAAAGGTGGTGGCAACGATTCCGGCGATATTTCTTTAAAGCACGGTTTTTTAGCGATTTTTCATATGCAGCAAATGCCTGATAATCGTCTTAAAATAAACAGAAGTTTTACAATTCAGAGTTTTTTAATTCCCAAATTTATTAATTTAACGCTACATAGCTTTATATATATACATACCACGTTGGCTTATACAACAGAAAGTCAAGGTGGTGAACAGTCATAAGTGAACTGAAAAAATCATTTGTACATTGTTTGATCTTATTGTTTTATTTATTTATATTTTTATTTTAAAAACTACAGTCCCTTTGTTAGCACCCTACTAGTCGCTTCAAAGAAGATCCTTCCCCGAAATCTAATGTATAGATGAAATCGTCGAAATCGTTACGACCACCTTAAACGCACTTTCTAAATCTCCCCACCAGTTCTAGTAAACTCCCGTAAATGGTTTCGGCTCTGAATCAAATTTTATTATTTTCGCTTTATTCTGAGCCTCGGTACAAGTTACCGTGTTTACCAAAATGCCAGTTGCAGGCTCAAAAACTCAGACATAGAACTGTTGAAAACAAAGTGTTTATAAGATTGAGAATTAGAATCGAATTTCTTCTGTCTAGCAAGAGCTTGCAATCTCAATTTTGTGTTTGACAGAAACGACGAATCTCAGACACTTTGGAAACATGCAGACAAATTGTATGTGCTTTTGAAAACGGTTTAGTGCTTTGAAAAATTTGTTTTTCTTGAATAAATTTTAAACAGTTTTTCAATGTCTGTTACGTAATACGTTTAAATCGGCACACTTATATTAGATTTTGCGTTTGACAGAAAATAATACTTATAATACTTAAGAAAATAATACTTATGTAATAATTAATTACAAATACTTAAGTATTGTTTTTCAACCTTAACTTGACTTTGAAATTTTGAAGACAGAATTATATAAAGCCTGTTTCACACGATGTGAAAAAATGTAGGGATGGGTTTCCTCATGGGGCGTCGTGGGGACTCTTTCGTGGTATCCCCTGAGGGAAAAACATGGGATAAAACTGAGTAAAATGCGCCTGCAGGCACACATTATTAAGGTAAATACAATTGAAAATTTAAAATATTTTTGCGTCACAAAAATTTGAACTGCAAGCAAGCACAAGCACAAAAGGGGAAGTGTTACTGTCTCAGTAATTTAGCTTGTCAAAAGCTTTTGTCTAAATGTCTGGGTTCAGACAGCGAATTGCGACGAATCTAGGCAACCTTTTTACAAACTTCGAGACTATTGTTTCAAAAAATAAATAGAATTCAGTCACATGCTAGATAACATTTAAAATTCTGTAATTAAAAACTGACTAATGCACTTTTTATACGCTTAGTTTGAAGTAGAAACATATCTTTATCTACCTACGTACATACGTACTTAACGTATGCAAATTATCAAAAGTATAAGCTAAATTATTTAGCTCTAGGAGAATACAATAGCTTTATTGAACCACAAATATCTTTAATTGCGCACGTTACAACAAAAAGAGTGGGATACTTTAGTAAGGTCTGACAAAAATGCTGAACCCTGAGACAAAAAGAAACACGCAGTTTCATTACAAGAACAAACTGCGCGCATCAAGAGTACACAGAGCAATCACGCCACTTGTTTTGTCTCAAGCAGTTTTTCGTCAAACTTTAGACAGCATCATCATCGGAATGATCCAAGGGGGATTCGAACCACCCACCTCTGAACCTGCAAACCAGCGCTTTAGGGGCGTAGCCAGGATTTTGAAAAGGGGGGCCACACAATTTTTTAAACTCACTATATATTACGTCCTTAGAATCCAATTAGATTTGCACTTTTTGGCGAAGTGGTCTACATAACTAAATGTAATTTTCGTCATTCAAATTAAACTCACTCTTGCGGGGGTCTGCGGGCGGCAGCCCCCTGAAAACAATGAAAATTTTTTCAATTTTTTGGCCGAATTTGATCAACTGGAGACGTATCGGAAATTTTTTCCGTCAGGAAAATTAAAACAATAGATGGAACGTCACATCAGACACTGTAGGATTACACAAGTGCAGCATAATGTCTATACTCTTTATAGTAAGTGCGAAGGCTGTGACGAACGGTAATAATAACAAGGAATAGTAAACCACCAAGTCGCAAAAGTCTGGAAGCGGTGGCCCCCAGAAAAAAATTTTTGTCGATTGGAGACGTATCGGAAATTTTTGCGGCCAGGCAATAAATACCAAAGGGGGACCCTTGTGTACAATTTCTTCAGGTTCGACCAAAAGAGGGGTTGCGACCCCCGCGACCCCCCCACTGGTTACGCTCTTGCAGCGCTCTACCATTTGTGCCAGTGGACCAATGCTAAGCATTCATTGATCGTCTTAAGTATATACTTAATGGGCCTGTTATACTTTACTTTCACATAAGATGCATTCAATCCGTGCCAAATCGAATAAAACTGTCTGGCTCAAACTTAAAGTGACGTTATATTTGAAATCATTACTGTTCAAATGCTATAGAAGTAGCACGTAAAAGACATTAGGTACCTACATTGCCTACTAAATAATATAACCGAATGATCAAAAATTGCTGAACCTTAAAATAAAACCGGTTGTGTAAATGTTGCAAGAACTCGCTGTAGGTATATACTCTTGGTGCCTTCAATTCGTTCTTTTCGTAATGAACTCACGGGTTTTTTTATTGTCCATAAGTTTTTGGTCAAACTTTAGTTTACATTATGTAGAGTATGAAGGTATAAGAAACAAACGGCCAATTCCTAAAATGGATTAAACGGATTAGATTAAAATTTGTTTGCCTAATAACTTATCTCGATGTTGAGGGAGACTTAAAAAAAGCGGGTGCGGGAGGTGCTACAAATAGTTGCTAATTGCAAATTTCGCATGAATAGATAAACGGTGTAATGAGCTATTGGCAAAACAAATTTTAATCTAATCCGTTTAATTCATTTTAGGAATTGGCCCAAAGAAAGAAAGAAAATTTGAACTGAAATGAAGGACAAAGTTATAATTGTGAGAATTCTGCCAGTTTCAACTTCACTGAAACTGTCTCTCTGGTAATTTATATTAGCTGTCAATTAAACAATGCTAGACATTTATTTATATACTCATGCTGAGCTAATAACAAAATGAGTCAGCAAACAAAAAACAATGAAAAAAGGACTAGGGGCTGCTCACAAATTCGGATTAAATGGATTAGATTCACTGAATTAACTTCAATAACTCAACATAAAATTTTGGTATCTTTCAAAGAATTTGCACGTTTATGCACTTGACACTGAGCAGCAACTGTGTCTAATTAAAAAAGGTCTCGTGCTTCAGCGTGGAGTTATTCCAATTAATTCAGTTAATCTAATCCAGTTAATCTGAGCTTGTTGACAGGCCTAAAGAAATGGCTGGAACGTTGGCAACCCAATGCAAATTGACCAAACTTTTTACCATTTTACAGAACTAAATCAATATTGCTTCTTTATTTTATTATTCATATATATATATATATATATGTATATATGTATATATATATATATATATATATAATGTTTTTAAATTGGTACATAAATAATTACATAATATAGTATACTAATCATTAGTAAATGTTGTGAAACTTCTAATGGCCAAAAACCCGCCAAATGATAACAATAAAATTTACTTCCGCGTTGATTTTGTACCCAAAACTACATACATGACAGAAGTATTGCTATATTACAGGATTAGATAAATGGGTTAGATTAAGTAAATAATAAAAAATTAAATGTTTTACTCCGACTACATCGCAAACATAAGAATTAGATTAATAACTCCCTACAATATGGTCAGTCCTACATGCCGTTCCTAAACCCCGGACTAAAATAAATCTATTCCGTTTAATCCGGCAATGGAATGGCCCCTTAAACCTCAAACCAAAAAGTCTACACCTGTGTTACAAAAGGTCTTTTATATATATGATAACTAAATAAACTGGTTATATACATATTCTAGCTTACCGATAACTAAAACGCGAGTGGGGTGTTAGCAGACTTGAATAGGAACAACTGTAGACTAGACTTTTTTGGCACGGCCGGCTAAAGCTTACAGACATCTGGTATCTGGCTACATTGGCTAAATTGCGTTTAGCTATTTTTGGCCAATAAATTGCACCATGTCTGGCTTTTTAGATAATTTTTTGGTTAAAAACGATTATATACTGGCTAGAAATTTATCAATTAAAACTACAGTATGTCGTCTTGAGATATATATTCCTATGTAATATGTATTGTATATTATGTTAATGAAATGGTTTAAATTGTTTTGGTTTCTAAAACCAAAAATTGGAAAAAATTGAGAAACTCGATAAAATTTCCATGTTCTATTTTAAATTTTTTTTTCTAAATTTTGAATTTAGGTAGGTATTAAACATACAAGACTCACTGAAAATTGGAAAATCAAGCCCCACTTAGATCGGGGCTATATATGTCGGCCCGTTAGAAAACGGTAGAGTAGGTAATATATTGCAAAAAAGTTTCCAATTCGTTACTGGTAACGAACTTTTGTTAATGAAAAAGAACGAAGGTTTGTGCAACAAGCTCAATCTGCGGCAAAACTTTCACTAAGTATCAAGCCACACGTTTTAAGTAAACTGACCAGAGGTCAGCTAAAGCCTGTTGTGCAGCGATACTTTCTTGTCTATGCGGTTTAATAGAAAAATTCATAAACTTTTATGCTATCCACAAGTTTTTGGTAAAACACGGCACTAGCAGATACACTGATGGTTCATTGTCGCTGTTTGCCAAGCACTGTTCAGCTAAATATGCATACTTAATCAGTTGCAACTCAGCCACAATATATAGCTGTAATATGTGAGAGATGAATGATTATATGTAGACCAGTACATTTAGCGTACTGTGATCGCATCTTAAAAACAGTGTGACAAACTCTGGCCGGTGTAATTGTATTCCGCAACTCATAGTATATACTTGTACCGTGTTTGCAAATAGCATGCGCACACGCGCAAATATTATGCCGTCAAGCTTTTGCCAATTAAAACTTTCAGATATATAACAAGCACGTTTTGCGAGTAAAGTTACATTTCCTTTCGACTGATTCTCTTGCGACGTGCTTGTAGTGCTGAGGATATTCTTCGAATATAAAACGCGGCACAAAAATTTTGAACGAAGGTTTGGACGAAGGTTTGTCCAAAAGAACCATGGTTTGTCGCAAACGTACGTACGACTGTACGTTGGGCTTTTGCTGGTGATATCCAGATTAAGGGGGCGCTCCGGGAATCAAGGATTTGGGCCGTATTTTTTAAAAACAGCCGAAATGACCTATCATTCTTGAAGGAAAGTTGCCCAAAATACTATTTCTGATGTTTTGACGTGCATATCTCCATAGCAAAAAAATTGGAAAAAATTGGACAAATTACTGATTTTATTCGACTTTTACACAAATTCAGCAAGTAAGCCAGTGCATCAACGCTTTTTGAGGTTTTCCAAACAAACGATACGTAGATTTTATTAGTCGTAATAAAAAATTAAAACATTTTTATTGCGTTCTGTGCGAAAAACTCGCACAAGAAAACATTTTCAGAAGCAGCAGACTCAAATATAGACTGTGAATACAAAACCAATTTTTCGGCATTCGATTATAAAATGCTGGTAATATATTTTTCTACAAAATTTTGCACAATTATAGCCTTAGGCTCTGCGCAGTTGAACAATTTTTTAGTTTTTCAAGATAAAGCTTAGAAATTTTTTTTATATGAATTTTATTGCTCAGATTTCGACTTCGAAAACACATAATGAAATTTTTTATCCAAACCCGACATAAATGTCAAAAACCAAATAATGTTCAACTAGAGAAGCACATAAGCTACATTTGGGTATATAAAGTGTGACTATACGCAAATTATAAGCAGAGTTATCGTTTGCCGAAAATTCACTCACGTTTGGTGCTCTGGGAGTCACGTGACATGATCACGTGATTCGAAATTTTGCCTCCAGTGTTCTTTTGTGCCATACTACATATATGTATAGTAAAGTTTGACATTTGCCAAATTTTTGCCAATTTTCGATGTATATATATATATATATATATATATATATATATATATATATATATATATATATATATATATATATATATATATATATATATATATATCACGAACACATAATATCAATCAAAAAGGTTTAAAAATTATACCCTTACACCTTATCAACTCATTTTGAAAATTAATCAAGTCAATTTATATGGTTATGTATTAAACTCTATTCATACTTGCAGTCGCATGTCCGTTTAGCCGGCAAAATTACGAAATGATCACGCCACTAATTATGTGATATGGCGATATAATGATTTCGTAAATTTGCCGGCAGAACAGACATTCGGCTAACCGGCTGTGCGTATGAATCGACCCTAAAACGCCCTTATTATGAGTTCAACTTATCTGCATAGATACTTTATAAGCTGACTAATCTGTGGGTTTGTCTCTGTTTCTGTTCAAAACAGTTCTATTAATTTCAGCCCAGCTATTGTTACAAAACTGATAGGTATATACTTGCTTCTCTGCTACAGTAAGAAACCTAATTATCTTGGTCACAGACTCAAGTAAATATTTTTATATTTTCTAGCAAAACATTCGATTATATAAATCACTATATTCGAAGCTCAATCCGAACTTCCTTAAAAATATGTTGATGTGATGAAATTACAGGGTAATGTATATTACGAATACATATGTAAAGCTCTCGTAAAGCTGCTATAACAACAAAGTGGACAAAGCAAAGTTTTCAAACAAATATGTTGAGTTCTATCTAGAAAAAACTATTTTTGCAAAATAATTACAAACTTACATACTAATGAAACAACTAAGTTTTGGATGTTTTTCATCCAAAGCTCTCATAAATACATGCACATTATTGCACAACAATTTGAGGCGATAGCTGTCCAATGAACAGAAAATAAACTAAAGTCTGACGAAACAATGTGACGGGAAAAAATAAAACAGGTGGCGTGATTTCAGCAGCTACAATGAAAGAATCGAACCCGGGCCGCTCGCGTCGACGACAAGAATGCTAACCACTTCACCATAGCCTTCAAGTCTCGTAGGCCCTAACGGACACATATATATTGTTAAGACAGCACAGTACGATTGTAGTTTATTACTGTATAATATGTCATGTCATGTAGCTAATCGTGTATTTATGTATTTAATAACAATATAATGAATTTATATGTTCATAACAATATAATGAAAGCAAAAAACTACACCTCAAAAACAATAGTTGACTTATTCTACTCAATAGACGACTCAGGATGACCTGAGAACACAAAGTTAACCCACACGAAAACCAGTTGGCGAAAACTATACTTCAAAAAGCGCCATTACTTTTGCCAATTAATCATATAATAACAAAGAACTAATTTTTTACACTTTTGACTCAAGGAGGGAACGGCATTAAGTTTTACTCAAAATTAGATTTAGCTGAAAATTATAGGGATAAATTATAAAAAGGTGTCGCTCGGACGAACTACCGGCGAGAACTGTCTGGGAAAAAGCTAGCGAAAGTCCGTGAATTTTGAGGGTCTTTAAGGGTTATCTCTAAAGCCCGGTTCATACTCGTCCTTGTCCTTGCTCCTATGTTTTTTCCTTGAGCGATTCCAATAAAACTGCCAGGCCAAACAAGACAACTGTTCGCATTGGTAAAGTTGGGGTCACTTGCAGATCGTATGCCAAAAATCAGCCGAAACGCTTTCGTCAATTCTTCACAGCAGCTGACCGAAGTTTGTCCTTGTCCCTGTGCATATGTATGTCCTTATGGACAAGTATGAACCGGGCTTAAGGGTATCCCAGAGTATTGTTCCCGGTTGAAACAAAGTAAGTGGTTTAGCAATACAATGATCCTAATATATATGTGTAATGTTTTTTAAACATTCAGAGCAGGTCACTAAAAAGTTATAGTCGCTTAGGAGCAAGTTACGGTTGCCAGCTATCATCCTAATTGCCTAGACTAATCAGGCACAGTCATTATTCACTTAGGCTTAAAGTTAAAAATACAAACTTTTTTACACACGGGGATATACTATATACGGTATAGATACTGTGCGAAAAAAGTTTCCAGTTCAGCGGCGTACGACAAGCTTCATCCTTCGCGAAAAGTAACAGTGAAAAAGTGACGAACAAAAATTTGAATGGTGTTTTATTTCAAAAGAGGCACAACATCATGAAAATATCTAGAATATCGAGAACAACTATTAGTTATACATACATGTAGAATGAAACCAAACAAGCTCATCTGCTCAGTGAAGAGCTTGTCTTTTGTGAGGCTAGAGTGTCAATATTCCACAGGAAATATTAAACGTGGCCCTAACCGTTCAACAGTACGAATTGCACCACCACGGCCGTTTACAGATCATCTGCTGTGTTATAAGAAAAAACTTCAGCACTCTATGCTTGTACAGCACGCTACAGTATATAAACACTAGCACACCTTGTGCATTGTTTGGCGGAGTAGGCTTGAGATGTTAGACTTTTACACGAAGTCATAAGTTTTACCACTTATTATTTAAATCTATTTATGAAATTTATAATGCGAATGTTGATCAGTTCATCATCATATAAAAACAACGTTTATAAAATTCCAAAAATAAACTGAAGGTATCTGAAAATACATAATTTGATCGTTGAAGCTGAACCATTTTGCGCAGAAATAAAAGTTCAAACCAAGTTCGAAAAATAAAAAATATGTGCTCATCAGTCATCAGAGATTCGAACCAGGGACCTTTCTCACTCAAAGCGATCATCATACCCCTCGACTACCGAGCCACAATTTGTGACAGTGAAATTCTTTAACTTATCCGTCTGATCAGCACGTCGGTGTAAGTGACTGGCCTGGGAAAGCTGGTAACAAGGTGTACCGATTACCAATCGATGGTAGCGATCTGGGTAAATTTGAACGTACTTCTGTTCATGGAAATTTTGTTATCATGAAAGTAAAATTAGTTACAGTAATAGCAAAACCATTAACGGGTCTTGCGTAGAAATCAGCATAAACTTAACAGCAACAGCAATTTTAACGCAAGAATTGTCAAGCCCGGTTGGCTCAGATGGTAGTGCATTACGCATTACTGAGCATCTGATTTCAAGTCAGACGATTGGTGCTTCGAATCCAGGCCGGTGCGGAGTATTTTGCATTCTTACGCTTGCAGAGTTCCTTGACTTTCGAATTGCATCTCTTCGAGATTCGACCTACCTCCCGTTCTAGTGTAATTTAACGTAGAAGATTTGACCTACCCAAAATTACATCTGAAAGTCGAGATTCTGAATATAGTATATAACGCGGCCCCCAAATGTGAATAACGAAAAAATAAAAAAAAAACAAGCAGCCCCAAATTGAGCAAAGATGCTAAAGTCTGAAAAAATTGTTACCCCCTCAAAGAAACGACGTGACGTTTTCACAACCATATACTTGCGGAGCTTAGTTGTGTGAAAAAATTCAGTTGCCTTAAAGAGAGCTAAAAATATATTACCATTTGTGTGAAAATTTTCAAAAATGCTAGGTAACCAGACATCTCAAAATAAATCTGAAAATTCAATTATATAGTATCGCTAAATATAAATCTTCGATTAATATTTTTCAGCTTAAAGCACTAAAAATAGTTGTTATTTTACAGTAAGCTAACCTCAGTTTCCAGATAACAAATATATATTATTATCACGTCTAGCTCGAACTATATATAAAAATTTTCAGAAATAGGATTACGAAACTACATTAGTTACGCACTTAATTACAGATTCACACGATAAGATATGAAAATTAGCTTCGAAAGGTTACAAAAAATTAGCACACTTATCTGAAAGTGTTACTAAAATTGTATCTACCTATGTATGTAGCCATGATATATACCTATGTAGATACATACGTATAATCTATGTATAACAGTATCGTGCGTAGAAAAGTTTCCTGTTCGTCGGCATACAACGAGCTTGATCCTTCGCGACAAGTGACCAAATTTCGAGAGAAGTGACCAAGATTAGCCGGAAAGTGACAAACAAAAAAATTTGAATTTTTCAATGTATGTATATATCCCTTTCCCGCATACTGTTACATAAGTCTAAAAATTGCACTATCTTACACTAGTGAAACCTGTCGGCTTTATGTTTCACAGAATCGGTTACTTCACGAGGATGCCTTAGGTATCCGAGTGAAGCGAGCCGGTGGCCAAGTGGCTAGGCGTGACAGTCCTGCCACAAAGCTGCGCCTGTGACGCTGGCTCCGTCTGTGGTGACGGATCAAAACCCAGCCAATGACTGGACTTAGTGCATTTTTGAAATTTCATGCAGCAAAGGGATATATATATATATATATATATATATATATATATATATATATATACATATATATACATATATATATACATACATATATATTACATACATACGTTAAACATGGGTTCCAAAGCACTTTTCTCTTCTTGTTTGTCACATTAAGGCCGACTTTGGTCCACTTTTCGCAAGGGAAGCTCTTCGTACGACGAACGGGAAACTTTTTTTTGCACAGTAGTGTATAACAATTACATGTATATTCATGGTACGTAATGTTTACGTATACACACAAATTTTAACATATTATGTACAAAAGGGTTTTTTTGTCCGACAATAAATGTGTTAAAAACTAGGCTTAATAAAAAATCGTTCCTGTAACTCCAGACTAAACGAAATTAACTGCCACTGCACTTTTTCAAATTCCTTATTTGTCCCATCAACCGAAACCTTGTAATTTACTAGTCGGTACCTAGTTATATAATGAATGAGTAAAACTCTTGAGTCTGTTTCACACGATAGGGAAAAACATGAGGTCTGACCAAAAATGCTGGACCCTGAGACAAAAAGATACGCGCAAGTTCATTACGAAAAACACGAATTGCAAGCATCAAGAGTATTATATACATACATACATACAATGATTAGTCACGAAAATCACGCCACCTGTTTTGTCACAGGGTTCAACATTTTCTGGTGCAAATTTTCCTCACCGTGTGAAACAGGCTTTAATCTTTGCCTAAATTTAATTCAGCTAAATCTAATCGGATCTGATCTAACTCCAAAACTGAGAAATCTCAATTTCAAAATTTTTACAGTTTTACTGAAACTTGAGTTAATTTTTATTAGAATCTTCTCAATCTCTCGGACAATTCACATCCTAATAACAGAGGGCTTTCCTTAAAGCTAAGTTAAACATGTTAAATTTGTTCACAAAAATCTTAAAATGTCAAGTGTTTCAAAGCAAAATTCAACTTTTGCACCAACGTTTAAAAAATGTGTGTCAATAATTTGACTTCAAATTTAATTAATTAACGGAGAGGCAGTGCAAAAGAATTACAAATTATCTATATTATTATGTGAAGTTCAGAATGAAAAAGTTGAAAAAAGGAAAATTCCTGGATCAACTTATTTGTTTCAACCAATTCAGTACTTTCACCTGTGGGTGAATTCCAAACACTTCTATGAAAGCTTAAAAAACATTTTCCTGCATAGTACGGAAAAATATAACTTGCCTTATACGTATGTATAAAAGTATAATAGAATAATTATCCTGAATTTTTTAATTTATAAATATTACAAACTGCTTGCTATGTTATTCACAACTTAAAACTATGTAACTCTAAAGTTTCACTTGACAGTTATATCACATGTTTCGAGACTATTTAAAATTTAAATGTTTCACTAACTTTTAAGGGGAATAGTGTCAAATCGTCAGATTAACGAACAAGCCCACGGAAAACTTACTCATTTAGGCCGAGTTAATCCGGCAAGATAAACCCACTTTCGTATTCAAAGCATGATGGGTTGAGCTAAACTGTAAATTTGGTTCCGCAAAAAATCGCACAGTTGTTTCAGCAACAGTTCATGCAAGATAGCTATGTAAGCAATTCTGCGCGCCACGAAGCCAGAACACTGCATGATAAGTAAACTAAATAAAAAACATTGAGCATTTGTATTCACAGTTTTGACGTTTTGGACATTCATTCATTCATTATGAAGTTTTCAAAAAAGGAAATGAAATTTAACCATCTAATTTGAAAAATACAGGCTTTGAAGTATGAATCTCAAGTGGAATAGAGTGGTTGCGTTTTTTGTGGAAGTGCCAAAGACGCATTATTGATCCTAAACAATATAAAAAACAAAAAATAAAATTAAGCGACAAAGTGCAAAATTTCAAGTTAGAATTTCGACTTCTATACTATGCTTCCATTGCAAAGTTCGGAACTAATCAAATAAGTTTAAATCTAAATCGCTAAAAACCAATTTTCATTCTGAAAGCTTATAGTTCCTGTTCAGTAATTTTAATCTTCCAGTTTGAAGCCTGCAATTTTATGTGTATTAGCTTGCTAAAAATTGATAAGGCTTAGTGAAACTGAATACTGCAAAGTGCAATGCCTTGACATTTTTTATGATACAATAAATTTTTAATGTGCTAATTAATTGTCAAAAGATCTGTGTTGGCTAGCATATGTACGTACATCATGGGCAATTTTGTTAGCAGACAATTTTTCACCTCCATAAATAACCCACCGTTAATAATGATAATAAAACAATCAGACATAACATAAGAAATTAGAGACATAAAGAAAATACATGCGAAAAAAATTTGAAACCCGCATCTATATTTTTTGAAATTAAAAAAACGAGCGTTAGGGACTGTAGCAGATGCTGGCGTACGCTCAAAAACACGGTGGTTTATTATTGAATTGGTTATGAAAAAATAATGAAAGACTCCCAAAATACTGAAAGGTTATTCGTTATATGTGCAAAAACCAAAGCCAACAAGGGTTGTAATTTTTTCAAAAAATGAACCTCACTTTTTTCAACCAAAAAAGTTTCAATTTTTAATGAGACAATGTCAGGCGATCAATTTCTATTAAATTTGTTAAAAAATGTCAAAAAATAGTCTGACAGATGGTTTTTGTAAAAATTAATGTCCGCAACGCACCGAAAAAACTACTAAAAAAGTTTTACTCTGCATCCTAGACGAATAAAAAACTGTCTTCCTTTTTACGAGTCTTGAAATCAGCTGTTTTTTGTGTTCAAGGCTGACGCTTTTTTTCTAGACATTTTTTAGCCGTCTAACAGCGGCCAGAAATGTTACAAAAAACAAAAATAAATAACAATTTTGTTGCAGACGCAAAAAATCAAAGTCTACTGCTGAACGTCTGAATATTTTGAGACTTTGTCAATAAACAGCGGTGGTAGAAATTGTTTTTTCTCATTTCCTGCGCATTTCAAGATAAACTGCAGCTATTTTTGCAGCTATCCTGCCTTCTGAACGGCTGCCAAAAAATGGAAAAAACGTGCAGTCTTTTTTTACCGGCCTGCAGAAATGACTATAGCTATCTGATTGGGCACTTTGCGTTAAATGAAATAGCTACAGTAAGACTCCAATTTTGAATAACCCTTTTGACATACGGTAGAGGTTACTGTTAACTTGACTTCCTAGCTCCCACTGTGTTTTGTATTGTTGTTGATGCGGTCAAAAGGGGCCAATTATCTAAATTTAATGTCGACTGGTCAAAAAAGTTCTAATAGGTTCTTTTAGCACTGCTGATCAGAGCAAACAAGCAATGAGGATGATTATGATAATGATGAACGGTAGCCGGACGTAGTAAATTTTTTGGTTCAGTAGAGCGAAACAAGGATCGTTTTTAGGGAAGGCTTTGACTCAGTGTCTTCGGATCAGTGCTCTAGGGTTAATAGGGCAAAAATTCAAACTTTAACTTTACCTAAAATTAAAAAAGTTAGGGGTCATACTTTAACTTTAACTACAATAAAGTTAAGTCTTACTTGAACAGTAACTTTACTTAAACTAAAACGCCCTTATATACTTTAACTTTAACATTAAAGTTATTTAAAAAAGTAACATAAAAGTCATTCATTTTGGGCTTACTTTAACTTTAACTTAAATTAACGCCTGAGCCTTACTTTACCTGTATCTTTAACTTTAATGGAAATGGTCTAACTATTTTGCCCTACAAGGGTAATGCATCAACTCGGGCATAAAACTCATTGATCCCCAGCTTCGTATTCAAGTGAATGAGCTCGTAATCGTAACTGCGAAATCAGGTGATTCGTTACAAATTCTTTACATAAATTCACTGCGAAACACCAGATTTTGCACTTACATACAACTGCTTATTGGTACATACAACTGTAAGACTTGTAAAGTTGAGCAACAGGCCCCTGATAACGACAAAGTTGCTAGATCGGCTACCGATGTCAAAAGTAGCGTTTAAGCTCACATGCAATATGCACAGCTGACCCATACTGATTAATTTGCAGTTTGCGGCTGTATGTAGGCAGTGTTTGTGACCGGCCGCGAAAGCCGCCGGCCGACTCGGCCGGCCGGTCACAAACACTATATGTAGGTGTACATAGGTATGAATCAAGTATCGACCCTTACAAACTACAAGTTGTGCACAAGTAAAGTACCCAAAAAACACAAACACTTGTGCCATAAAATACCTACCAAATGCTCTTACCAACCTTATGCTTTCTTCTCAAGAGTCAAGACTAAATACTGTCTGTACAATGGAGCGAACCGTAGGGTTGTTTTGATGCGACGTATTTTCAATTAAGTTGATTTGATTCGATGTGGCCCCTCTCAAAAACCAATTGATTTGACTTGATTTTATTCGGCCTTTTAAAAAATCAATTGATTTGAGTTAACCCTTTCCTTCCTGAATTTTCTAAATTGCACTAAGTACAAGCTTTGGCTGGAATTTGATCTGCTGCCACAGACTGGGCATGCTTCCCACTTCCCAGTGACGTGGCAGAACTGTCACGGCCACCAACTTGCTTCTAAGGAATCCAAAGGCATCCTCGTGAAGTAGCTGATTCTGGGTTTCCAATTTCCAATTTGCATTACCGGAACAAAATGTTAGTACATTTGTTCGTTCAGTGGTGTTTTAATCACAACGGCACGAACCCTGGTTCCTATACAGATATGTAGGTAAACCGTACTTGGTAGGTATGCAATATGTGTTATAAATGAGAATTAGGGCCTATGAGACTCGGGGGCTGTGGTGTAGTGGTTAGCATGCCTGACTTCGAAGCAGGTGGCCCGGGTTCGATTCCCGGCGCCTCCATCTCTTTCATTCTTTCTAAATTGGGGCATCCTCTTTCATTCAACATTCTGGCGACCGTGACAGGACGGAGAGGATAGGGCCGGGTCCTCAGGACAGCCCTATCCCCGAACCGTCTTCAGAGGTGGGTTAGGAGCCCCATGCCCTGGGTTGAGGTTGGAACTTCAACCCTTACGGTACTCGTGCTGTGTGCTGTATGGATGTGTACATAGTCTCTTTCTGATTGGTCCCTCGGTTATGGGTAATCCGAAAAACCCTCGGTTTCGGTTAGGGGTGAACCGGAGAAAACCCTCGGTTTCGGTTAGGGGTGAGCCGGAGAAAACCCTCGGTTTCGGTTAAGGGTGAGCCGGTTAAAACCCTAGGTCTTGGTTGGGAATCGTTCTGGGTCGATCGAGAAACCCTGTGGTTGCGGGTGAGCCAGGAAACCCAGGAGTGTGGTGTGATTGAAGTAGGCTTGGAGGCCTACGTGTGAATGTGCTCCGCCCTTGAGGCATCGGGTTCGCCCCGGGAGCATGAGTATCGACCGAGTATCGTTGCAGGGTCGCAACGATGTTCGAAGGGGGGACCCTGTTATAAATGAGAATTAGGGCCTATGAGACTCGGGGGCTGTGGTGTAGTGGTTAGCATGCCTGACTTCGAAGCAGGTGGCCCGGGTTCGATTCCCGGCGCCTCCATCTCTTTCATTCTTTCTAAATTGGGGCATCCTCTTTCATTCAACATATGCATGTAGATGTCAGTTTTGTAGATTATGTCCTACGCACGCAATTCATTTTAGGTAAATTGATTTCGACTTATATTGAAACTGCAACACATTTAACTTATTCTATCGTTTTGATGGCGTTTTGAGTTTGCTCAACCAAAAACACCACACAACCAACCACTACCATGTAAACTTAACACGTTCGCGGCAATTCCATTTTTGGATGTTTACCCCATCACGCATTACATTTGATGGCGCCAAAATACCCAACCATCCTCAGCTAGCTGTGGACCCCATATGTACTTATGATCATGTTTCTCAACTGCTTTAGTATTTTTTCTACGCAAAAAGCCGAGAAATAGTGTTTACTTGCACGCGATTTGGTCCTAGAAAATGCATAAAGTATATATATACTGTTGTTGGGCACTGTGTGTCCCACACGCGTATTAGGGAAGATCATTGTGGGACACACGGTGACCCACATTGCCGCCAACGTGTTAAGATAGGGTTAGCATGCTTGTAGAACAGATATTTGGAGTGGCAAGATTTTTATTACATAATATAGGTAGGTACGATAATTAATGCGGGGGGTAACTCCCCTTCGAATAATGCATATAAAAGGTCTATTTGACGCTTTTGACGCTTTGACGCTCGCCTTAATAGGAAGAGTGTTATATTTGTTTGTTTTTTGAATAACGGAACGGTCGACGTTTTTTTGGTAACAACATTTTGTCGTTCAGGACAAATTTTTGTCTTTTTAAACTAAATTTCGTTGTTTTAAACAAACATCAGTGATCAGTGCTCCTAGACACTAGACAAAGATTTATCATTTTTCTTCATAGATGGTTTACGATCAACAGTTTAGGATACCTAAAATTAAAGTTAAAGTAAACGCCGCGAAATTAAATCAGTCAAGTTATCGGTTAACTGAAACACTCCTACTTGGGCAAACGGAATTCTTTACGGAATTAGGTAGACGAAAAGAAACAGGTAAAAATATGTTAGGTTTCGTCTGTACCTAATAATAATTATTTTGGAACGGCGCTTTCTCAATAGAACCAAACCTCTAAGCATAAAGCTGCAACGCAAAATGGACAGTAAAAAGTTAACGAGTCATAATTTTTGGCAAGTTTTAAGTTGCTAGCTCGAAAAGTAACTTGGCTTAAAAATGCAAAATAATAAAATCTTTGCAACTCAAAAGTAATTGTTTTAAAAGATGCCAAAATCTGTGCCCTTATAGCTATTTATTACTAGATGTGCAATTCATACACAAGGTGGTGCGTTTTTTGTGATATTAGGTAATTTTTAAAACAGGCCAATATTTATAAATTACAATATGTCACTTTTCGACTAAACTATTTTCCGCGACAAACTTTTGAAACTGAGTTTTACGAGATAAAACTTCATTAAAAACAGCATCGTTTTTTGTAAAATTTATGAGCGCAGATTTAACTTATGGCAGAAATCAATCAAAAATATAAATTTTTGCCGTGTGTTTCGCAAATGCAATTCTACGTTGCAATTTACTGAACTCGCAGATACCAAAAAACGAGACTCAGACATGTTTTTTGGTATATATTTTTGAGAAAATGTAATTTTGTGCACACCAATAGCGTTTTCCTGTTGCATTAAATATTGCGACTTTTATGTTGCAATTTGAGCAGAAATTTTTGCAAAATCGTAAAAACACTGTCACCTCGAATTTTCCAAAACATGGTGCTAAAATTCATTTTTCTACTGACAAAAATATATTTAATAGCTAAAAAATGAAATTTAAAAATAAAAATCTGGGCGCTCCTTAAAGATGGGCCACACACAAAGTGTAGACGGCAGTTTTTTAATGAGATTTTATCAAAAATTATTAATAATTCATCACCTACAAACGTTTACATAGTTTAATTTTGTACCGCGAAAGTGAGTATATATACATAGGCAGATTAGGCACACCAAATTATTGGAGAAAATACAGGTATAAATTTGCGTCAAATACAAAAAACTGAACATACGAAAATTGGTATGGCACCATATTTCATATTTTGCCATAAATGCAAAAAGTGGTGTCAATTTTTAAGTGGCTGTGAAAGGGTTACGGTCGATTCATACTTACAGCCGTATGTCTGTTTAGTGTTTAGCCAGCAAAATTACAAAAAAAGTAAGACAGAATCTAATCTTATGCACCCTTCGTGGCATCATGACTATTTCGTATGTAATTTCTACAGCTGAACCGAACGGACATATGGCTAGGTAGGTATTGAATATTGATGGAAACCTTCTTGTTTCGAAAAATTGTAGCCATTTTTGCTTTATTTTACTGTTTGCTAGGAAAAACAGATTTGAAAATGATCTCATGTAAAATTCTGCGATTCTGGAACTAGCATCACCTTTTTTTAAAATAATGAGTCAAATTAGGCAAGTCACAAAAACCGCTGCAGCGCGCAGTGAGCCTTTTGTGTCCCGTACAGAAGTCTTTTCCAAAATAATTGAGTCAAAACATAACTTTTTGGCCTTGCACTTCAACACAGTTCCGGAATTCCGGATGCAAATAATTAACACAAAAAAATTGCTCTTCACTTTCCGAACACCGTTCGTCACTTTTCACAAAAATGTAGCTCGTCGTACGCTAACGAAAAGGCCACTTTTTGCACACCCACTTCAAAGCTGGCCAGTACAGTAAAGCTGCAAAGTTATCAAGCTTATCTCAGAATGTTAACCATGACCAAATATGGCAATACTGACTTCATCCCCCAAAAAACAATGACCAATCTAAACTCAAACGAAGTCAATCAGTAAAAAAGTTAGTTGGACAATTGTCATGAAAATTAGTCAGTGTTTTTTTGAAAAGTTTGACAATGGCAACTTAGTGACAGTCTGTCCGTACGATTTTGTGACCAATCCATCTCTAGCAAACATAATAAACTTCACTTGGACAAAACTGTGTTTTTTGAGATGTCCAATTAGGGGAGTATCTAATCAAATTCGGTTTGGTAAAAATACGTAGTCAATTTCAATACTTTTCAAAGTCATGCACTGTTAATTTTCAGTTAGGCTTGTCACTCAATTCTGAATTCGGGTACTGTAGCTTCTGCTTGCAACAGAACAGACTACGGACTAACAATGAGTGTATATATTTTATTTTTTTAATAAAAACAAATTTTAAATGAGTATTGGTGGTCAATTAGAAAACCTAGAAGCTGGAAGGTTGAAATTTTAGGGCAGCATTTCGAGCTAGGGTCGACTTATTTTTTAATCCTGGGGCCTATTACTTTACCAGATTAAAGGGTTATTTATAATCGGACTAAACGGTTTAAAAATTATGCTGAAAAATGCCATTCCAAAACCTCTGGATTAAACGGACTTGAACTTTTAGCGCGCTGCTTTTTAATCGGACTTATCTATGCACGCTAATTTTAAACGTGCTTGTCTTGTTCAAACCTGTCCGTATCCGTATGGAATCGTCTGCTTGCATAAACACTTTTAGGATCGATTCATACTTACAGCCGTATTCATCACCATTCAACCTTACGAAATGACAACACTATCCATCAGCAATAAATTTCTGGCGTAATTATTTCGTGATTTTTTTGGCTTGTCATATGAGTCGACTTTAATAAACACCTCTACGGCTTTCACGGGCTACGGCAAAATACAGTCCCGGCCAGAAATAGTGTCCCTTCGTCTTCGCGAAGGCAAAGATGCGAAGGCCCTTCGCGAATTTACGAATAGCCTATTAAATTAGAGCGAAGGCAAAACTGAATTATTTTCAGCTAGTGTGCCAAGACCTAGTGTAGCTACATATGCGTGAAATACGTACGCTCCGTGCTTTTACGCTCATGTGCATAAGCATGCTGACCCCTTGACCTGCGAAGGAATGTGAGAGAGACACTAATTATGACCGGGAAATATTCGCGAAGCCGCGAAGAAAAGGTCTTCGCTTTCGCGAAAAAAGGCACCCTAGTTATGGCCGGGACTGTAACTCTTAACAGTACTATTTTTACTATATCCTACTTTTTAATCGGACGTGTTTAACTGCAAAAACATTGCACACTACCATATTCTTCTAAAACTTTGACCACTTTCCTAAAAGCTTACGCCATTTGTTGGTCATTGAGAGGAGACACTTTATTAAAAAAACTTAGATTTCTTACTAAAATTCACTGTAACTTAAGAGAAAAACGGTTCACCAAAAAGTTTTACCGTGGCCAAGAATATCCCACTTTTTAGTCCATAGTGTCCCCCCTGGAGCTTAAAGAGACCCCTTTGAGATTTCTCGCCAACAATCACAACTACATAAATATTGTGTGGACCTACATAAGAATAATAAAAGCCGACACCGTTTATTATAGATAAAACACAGACAGATACAGATAAAAACACAAAAAAGTACTACATTTATTTATTATATAGTAAAAAAATACCAAGATGACACACAATTACTTAAAACATCATAACAA
Source organism: Trissonchulus sp. WLG1_4 (assembly GCA_030248245.1). Taxonomy (NCBI): domain Eukaryota; kingdom Metazoa; phylum Nematoda; class Enoplea; order Enoplida; family Ironidae; genus Trissonchulus; species Trissonchulus sp. WLG1_4. Next base: position 36,896 of record JASANF010003232.1, on the reverse strand, counting down.
AATACCGATATTTATAAAACTTCTTGAACCTACTCGATAAAAAACTGCTCAGGATTTTTTAGATTCTTGAACAATGGTTGAGTAAAACAGAAAACGGGAAACTGACATTGTTTTACGACAAATTTTGACGAAATACTGGACCATACGAAATAAAGCGAACCTGTGGCAAAAACATTAATGCTTATATAAAGCCATATTAATACTTACAAAACTTAAATAAGTGATAAGATACGTTCACCAAAAATTGCTAGACTCCGAAACACTCAATTGATTAGCAATAACCGATTAGAATCATCAATAAGTTAGAAAAAATTGGCAGCAGCAATTTTGGTCGACATAAAACTAAATAATATGTACAAATAAAAAAAACTGCATGGATCAATATAAGGCAGTATATAATATAATGCGGCATGAGATGAAGAATAAGGCTACATAGTTTCGCAGGCAAAATAATAAATCATAATATAGCCAATCAAAATGCAGAACTGGTTGCAACGAGCCATTCAGATTCGATAAAACAAGATTTCTCAATTCTCCCGTGAACAACAATAAAACAACAAACAAAAAACAACAACAGAAATTCCATAGACAGAAAAAATATTCCTTGAACTTCTGAGGGTCAATTTTTAAAATAAATTAAACGAAATAGATGGAAACTTTTTTGCTCAATAACTCATCTGCAAAAAATTTACAAAACTTTGTGCACAAGCGGGAGGTGTTACAAATATTTGCGTGGCAAATTTAATTATGAATTAACATAGGGCCTGTTCACAAATTCGAATTAACTGGATTAGATTAACTGAATTAAATGGAATAACTCAGCACAAAAGCATAAGACGTTTTTCAAATTAAACACAGTTGCTCCTCTGTGTCAAGTGCATAAACGTGCAAATTCTTGGAAAAATACTAAAATTCTATGTCGAGTTATTGTAGTTAATTCAGTTAATCTAATCCAGTTAATCAGATTTGTGAACAGCCCCTTAGTCAATATTATAAGTAATTGGTGAAAAAATTTTAATCTCATCAGCTTAATCTACATACTTAAGGAATTGGCCCTGTACAAAATTATTGAAGACGAATTGATTACAAAACACAGCACATGATTAGCCCAACAGCATCATAAAAAAGTGAATTTAACAAATTAAATTTCCTTTTAACAACTTAATTTGATTAATAACATACAAACCAGATGATTAAAGTAGTAAGCTGAAATTTGGCAGAGTTTGAAATGAATAGTGCAATTTTTAGCTGACCCAAAAAATGCGTTAGATTACCAGCAACAGCTACTCAAATAGCAGCTGTTTTTTTGCTCAAAAACCGAGATCTCTATGGGAGATGTCATTAAAAAATTAGGTTAAAAACCACTAAACCAGACAGGAGCTATTCATACTTTTATAGTTCGGCGGGCAAAATTATAAAAAACATTTGATCAGAAATATTTTGTGGGAATCTCTATACTGATGCAAAGTATATACTGCATGAGTTTTATTTTTAAAAAAGTAGACATACTGGATTCGATCAAATTGGATTAAACAGATTAAGTAAATAAGCTAAAAAGAGATGAAAACGTCAATGAAGCCAAATTGCAAAACAATCTGTGTTCATTCAAAAATTTAATTCAATTCAATTTGATATCGATTCACTCATACCTTCATTCAAAAACATGTAAATCAACCTTTGGGAGAAATTTAGCAAATAAGTTTTAATCTCATTAAATCCGTTAATCCATACTAGCAATGAACCCCCACACATTCACATTCAAAATGCTCTAAGCGACACCACACTTATAAGGCACACTCAGTGCTATTGTTGGAACCATTGGCATCACAAATCGAATGTGGTTGTCGATAATTCGGTAGGTCGCGTTTGGAGTGTCGATTTTTCAGGAACGAAAGCCATAGTTCACGAATTCCTAGAAAAATCATGATCACGTTTTTGACCAAAAAAGTCGAAACATCCGCACTGCGACCTTTCCAAGCATAGGATCGAATGACCAAATAAGGCACGTTGACGAACAGGAAATAGAGTAGGGTGTAGAGTTCCGGAAATCCGATCGGACACCATTTCGGCAACCCACGAAAGCGCAACCTCAGTAGGGCAAAAGTGGGAATAATGAAATTGATGCTAGCAAAAATGACAATACAAATTTCCAGCCCCGCACTCAGGTGGTCGACATTGGTCAACCGTTCGACAAAAACTAGGTCAAGGAAATTGACACTATCTAGGATATCAAGAGTAACGGCCGTTTCCAAATATGCCAGGTAGGTTTGACGCTGACTATTGACTTGCGTATAGTGGTGGCTCAGTACCAGGAGCAAGAAAATTAGGGCTGCCACTGTAAGTAGGAATTTGAAAATGTGCTCGCCAAAAAGTTCCCCCGAACTTAAACGTTCGACAAACGTGAACATAGCGCAACCGATTTTGGCCGACAGAACCGTCGAGTAAACGGCCCAAACTATCCAAGCGTAGCGTAGATTAGCGTCATCTTGACAGGCTTTACGGAAACAGCGCTGATTGTAGCGTACCGCAAGAACCAGCAGCCATAGCATAATGATGAGCACAAAGACATCCGCTGAAAAATGAAAAAAAACAGCTGAAGTGGATTAAGCTAGACTATTGAATTGAAAGTCTGACCAAAAAATGCTGGACCCTGAGACAAAACGAAACACGCGATTTCATTACGAAAAGAACGATTTGCAAAGATCCAGAGTATATATAGCGAGTAGTCATAAAAATGACGCCACCTGTTTTGTCTTAGGGTTCAGTAGTTAGTTTCTGCTGGTCAGACTTTAGCTTAGGTTTTTTTAGTCGGACAAAATGGTTGGCATTCACAGAAGGGGTTTCAACTTGAACCCAGTCTACTTGAAACACGTGATCGCATGAAATACACATGATACTATTATGATAGAATGTACCATTACGATGTGCTAATTCATTAGAAAAGAACGGTTTAGATAAGCCAGACATTTTTTATGAATACCAGCCAATGAGTAAACAATCCTCGCGTTTGAAATCGTCATTCAACCTCTATAAAAACTTATTCACAGTGCGTTGCTTTTTAAGTAGTTTTTAACGAATTTAAAATCATACTTAAGCAGGTCATTTCTAAACTTTTGGGTTAGAAAGACTTTGCTTTAAGCACGATAACTCTCACAAGAACTATATAGACTCAAAGCTAAGCTAAGCTAAGCTATTTGTAAATGAGCATGTTATGCAGAATCACCATGATAGTTAAACAACGGGCTTGGACTACGAACAGTGCCACGCTTACTTACTTAAATCTCGATTATTTTCCCACATTCCAATAAACATATTCTACTAAAGCCCGGTTAATTCATACTTGTCCTTAAGGACAAAGGGACAAGGACAAGGACAAACTTTGGTCCGCTGCGGTTAAGAATTTACAAAATAGCCATGGCTAATATTTCGCATAGGACTCCATACCAATTTTGCTCACACGAAAAATCATCACGCTTATTGTTTTCTTGGTATCGCTTAAGGACAAAATAACAAGGATAAGGACACGGACAAGTATGAACTGGGGCTTAATCCCCCTAATCCGTTTAATCCGTACCCGCAATCCACGCATAGAATCGTTTGTCCTCGGTGTAGTGTATGAAGTAGTAATCTAGGAAAGCCATTTGGGCCATGGTTAGGCCAATGCAGAGCACGTAGGAGATGCCCTCACAGACCAGACGCACGCGGGGGTTCGGGTCCAGCACTTCGATTAGGGCTTGCACCATAATTGGGCTGGGGGGGGGTTAGAGGTCTGAAAAGGGAAGAGGTGAGTCATATATATATACATGCCATGTAAGGGGGTCAACATTGGGGGGGGGGGGGCTCCGCGGCCAAATTTTGGGGACACTCCCTCCCTGATCGACTAAAAGACCCAAGTTTTGTGAAACTTTTCCCAAAAAGCGCCATTTTCAATGAATTTTGCCGATATTTTCGGGACCCTCCGCCCGCCCCCCCCAATTTTTTTTTTTTTTTGGGGGGGGGGGGTTCACCGACCCCCCTGCCACATACATGTATAAGGATGGTTAAAATATGGGGGGTATTGATGGGGAAGTTACTTTTTGCCCCATTTACAATTCCAGAGAGTTCGACTTAATCGATGAGCATTACTCCGAAATTGGGCAAACTTATTCGAAATTAAAAATATACCTTTGGTGGGGGGAGGGGGGGGGTCCTTACCAGTTACCGGAGCCCTTATCCCCCAAGGCCCTGCGAATCTGAGAATCGGCGGATCTGAGTTTTCGGTTCAAGATTTCCAGAAATTGGACAAAATATTTCGACCAACTTTTGAATATTTTCCCGGTGGAAAGTAGTTTAAGGGGGGGGGGGCTGCCTGAATAAGTGAAAATTTTAGGTTCTCCGATTCACTTCAAATTTGCACACAATGTAGCCCCAGGGAAGGCGCATCGCAGATGTAACAAACTGGAACCAATGCTTTTGCCAATTTTGTACTAGGGGCTCCCAAAAGTTCAATTTTACGTAATTACGTGTAAATCATAGGCGCAAAAAAAGTTTTTTGTGCTCACAAAGCGTTCCTTTACTCGAAATTTTTGTTAATACTGACGAAGCTGATTTTTACATGATTCGATAGCCTAGTGTCATATCTCAACCTCTATGATCCATTTTTTAAAATTTTTGCCTATGGCCTGAGCAGTCACGTAAAATGTAAAACCACTCAAATTTGGCGTGCCCAAAAAACAGCCATTTTTTCACATTTCGCCCTCGATTTTAGAATTGAAAATACATATCAAAAATCCAGATCATACGATTTTGCGCATGCATGTGGGCTGCTACTATGCAAAGTTTCAGCCTGATTGGCTTGATGTGGTTTGTGTTAGAACTGGTAAACTACAGGGCTACTTTTAGGCTTTTTTGCGTACTTGTGCCTATGTATATAAATATATAAATACACTGACGAACGCACTGAACCAAAAGTGCACCTTCAAGCTTAATTATTCTCATCTGACGTTGGGGTGCCTTGGGGGAGTAACATATGTGATAATAAGCAAAATTGGAGAACTTTGATTTTTGACCTGGGGGTAGCCCCCCCCCCAACCAGGGTTCTCTTATAACATAAAAACTTTCAAAAATACATCAAAATTATAAAATACAAATTTGAGTACTAAACGCGACTGTATACAAAGGCTGGGCACTTAGCGTCATTCTTACAAAAGTTTTTATGTCAATAAGTTAGCTCAGCAATCTTTCAACAACATAGGAAACTATTAAAGTGTCCATTACTCACACAATACAGGAAAAATTGTACAAGTGTAAACAAAAGCATGATGTACAGTTCGCTGAATAAAAAACGTTTTGACTCTTTAAATATTAACTACGTAGTACTGATTTCATTTTTTACACATTGACAACTGTCTTCAAAAATCGCGAGTGTGAACTATTAGAGCTGCGAGGATAGGGGAGAGAATTCACCGCCCCCTCACAGCTGATGCCCCCCCTTGACACAGTGGACACCTTCCCTCCAAAGCAAAAAATGACCAACATTTAGAAATCAAAAATTTCTGATTCGCCGATTTACATATTCCGTTTCCCGTGCATCTCTGGTGACGAATTTAGTTCATGTTTGGCTACTGTATGCGTGCACTACATACTGCACTCCCAACTAAGTGTGAGGAATTTACTCAATCGATTTTCAGGTTTGGTGTTCCGCCTTCACGTGAAGGCTGTGAAGAGTGCCGCACCCTGGGAAAAAAACGAACTATTTCAACACTAAGGGCCTTATCCAAAATTGGATTAAACGGATTTGATTTAAATTAATTTTGCTTATAACACACTACAAAATAAAAATGACCGACTGAAATTTTGCCCTACACGTTGTACATGGATTATCTTGGAGTGTGCCAAGTTTCAGTAAATTACGTTTATCTGATCCCGCATTATTGACGAAATACAGTTAAACCTAATCCGATAAATCCAATTTTGGATAAAACCCTAAGAGGATATGACACTGACATGTCATATAATCGGTATATTTGAATAAGATCGAAGAACTAAACGAAATATATACTGAAAAAATCACACGACACTATCGAATCATCAAAGTTGCAAAAAACGAAAAAAAGGCACATAAACTTGAAACACAGCAGTACTAAAAAACTTTATTTTCATAGAAAACGAATTGACAACGCAATGAAATTTACAAGTTCTAAACATTAAAACAGAAGTATAATACTAATGAAAAACTTACTTTTTCGAAAATCTGATTCACTGGGTTAGAGTATCTTAAAAAATTAAATATAACATTAGCCGACGCCTAAAAGATGACAGAATAACATTTTTTCAGTGACGGGGTCAAAATTTTGGGGGAGCCTCTTCGTCCAAATTTTGGGGACCATCGCCCCCCCCCCCCCTGAACGACCAAAAATACCCCAAATTTTGTAAAATTTTTCTAAAAAAGTGCCATTTTTACTAAATTTGCCCGAGTTTTGGGGGACCATCCCCCCGGCCCCTCGATCTTGGGGGGGTCTCCCCCATCCCCCCATATGAGTTAGTCTAACCCAATTAATACAAATTATGAAAAAATCTCAAGTTAGTTTTTTAAGTTATCTACCAACCAAAATCTAAAACACCTGTGTAGCACCAATATGAAGTGGTAATAATTTATTAATAGTCAAAGCACAATGTCAGAACTTCTGAAAATCAAATATTCAACGCTTGCAGCTTTATATTTTCCTTCCAAGATTAAAATTAATTTTTTAATCCAACTATAATCTGCTAAAACCAGTAAAAAACTTAACCACAATGGACTGGGATATTGCTATTCTTTCGCAAATTGTCAGCAACCAGGTTTTAAAAAATGCCAATATATACTAAATGACAGTATGCTAATCTACAAGTAAAAAACACAAACAAACAGATAAAACAATTAAACACGAGTAGATTAGTAAAGAAATAAAACACACAAGTTTGTACAAAATACTAATTACACTTCCAAACGGAATGTCCCTAAACTACGGAAATTAAATTTATATAACTTTTGCATTATTAATAATCAAAAATTCACTAAACAGCCTACTTTGAGTTGAATATTAACAAACTAAACACTAATTTGTGGAAATTGATGTTTATGTATTTAGGTTCGATTCATGTTTACAACCATAAGTCCGTAACTATGTTGGTTCAGCAGACAAATTTAAAACAAGATCAACCACCGTAGTGATTAGATTATAAAATAATATGCGTGACTTTAACACAATATTTAAATTTGCGTGCTGAACGAATATAGATCCTAAAGCAAGAGTAATATACCATGAATTAAAACTAAAAAAGTAAGAACGTGCCTAAAACAAGATATTGATCACTTTTCCAGCAAATTATTTAAAACAACAGTAAACTACAATTATACATTGTTAGTGTTGGGACGAAAGTTCGGGTTCGGGTTCGGGTTCGGGTACGGTTCGTGTCATTTTTTCAGTTCGGGTTCGGGTTCGGGTACAAGTCAGTTCGGGGACGCAAAAAGTGGCTCGGGTACCTAAATTTTCTGACCCGAATTACAAAATTTTTATACTGATTTTTTTAGAATTTCCAAAGATCATAAACATTTTTAGTATAATAAGTACTAGAACTAACTTCACATTTTTCAAACAATCCCAAATTTTTTCCTGTCGGCATCGTAATGCCGACAGGTCTTTACGCTGCTTCTTGCAGCGTACTTTGCGTGCTTTTTGACACTTTGATTAATGGTCAGTCCAACTTTTGTTATTCTATCCGGCGTAGTTGTCAAATTTTGTTTTATTAGTCGTCAAGTTTGATTTGCTATATAATCATACGGCCAGTGGCGTAGACAGGAAAAAATTTCGCGGGGGGAATGATATCAGACTTTTTTAAAAGGTGATAAAATGCATTTAATTGAACTTTTAACGCAAAAAAACATTAGCATATTTCGATCAAAAACCATGCTAATTTTTTGACCAGAGTGGCATTGAAAGTAAAACTGGAGTTCAAAACACCGAAAATTTTAAAACTGGTGGGCCGGAAAATGTCCCGAAGCCAACAAGTTTGAAAACTTTAAGAAAACTTTGACATTGAGCTGCAAATTCACAAAAAAATGTCACATGTTTGCTACAATAAAACAGTTAAAACGATACACTAAACTTCTTGGGCGTCACGTTACACGGCCCCTCGTCAGGGGGTTACCAACGTGGGGGGTAAAAGTACTGGTGGGCGGGACCCACCATCACAGTTTGGGACCAGGTAATACCCCTGAGAAAAATAACATACGAGGTTACCTAACGAGAAAACAAATAATAAAAATAAACACAAAAAATGGGTTGCCTCCAGCTCCGTCGGGATTGGCACCCCAACAACTTAATTAAACAGTAAATATGAGACGAACCAACAATTCAAAAGTTGGTAGTTAATCCCACCCACAAGGTTAACGAAATCCCCTTGAGGAAGAGATTAAGGTTACATGTTTTCCTGCCGACCCAGCGGTATATCCTCACGGGGTCGGTAAATGGGTATATACCACATGCATGTCAAAAGGTAACAGGCTTAGATAAGCTAACGGAGATAAGCACCGAACCCCAAAGGCTGGATCAGCCGGACGTCAAGTCCAGGGGTTACCTACGTTACCTCATGGGGATCACCCTCTCCTCAGACACCTGCCCCCCCCCCCTCAACGCCAAGCGTCGCGCACACCCCTAACCTCAATGATTGCTCCCGTGCATCTCTGAACGCTGATACAATTTATAAAGTTTCATGAACCTTATCTTTTGAAGCTACTGAGGGAAAATTTTTTTGCGCAAATTTCAACTTTTTGAAGACAAGTACATAGACAACCCAATGCAATGCTCCTACATGTTTCATCTTTTTTTCAAAAAATCGAAACAAAGCGGTGAAAGTTGAATATGAATTGATTCGGCTTGAAACTTAGTCGGTTTTTTGCTGACTAATCACTTTATTCAACGTTAAGTATTAAAAGATTTATTCCTTGCACTAAAGGCTGTTGACTCTATTGCTCCACACTTTTTTGACATTCTATATTCAAATATAGTAAGTGTGTAATATCAAGCACTTCATTTGGCCAAAGTTCGGGTTCGGGTTCGGGTGGTTCGGATACGAATGGTTCGGGTTCGGGTTCGGGTACGTCTCGAAAAAAATCCCAACACTATACATTGTGTCTAGTTTTTGCATTATATAATTAATGGCAGTATTAATTATTTATTTACAACCAATTTAAAAAAATTCCCCAGTATCTTAGAAAGTCTTCCCACAATAATATGTCCTATTAGCTAACAGCTAACCTGGTAAAAAAAGAGAAGAACACACGTCAATAAGCGCATAATAACTTCGCATTTTGCGTAAAAACAAAATACTAAAAAAATGACAAACAAAAACTCTATAGCATACTGGCTGACCAAAATTGGATTTCTTAGATTAGCTTTAGTTATATTTTTATTTGTTCATTTATTTGATTAAATCTGATTGGTTAATAATACAGCGCCGGGTTACGGTGATGTAACTAACTTCAACTCGGACTTAATTCTTTACCGGATTAAAGGAGTTAATTTTAATCCGACTGAACGGTTTAGAAAACACAAGCTAGAAAATGCCATTTCTAAATCTGCGAATTAAACGGACTTAAATCTTCCCGCTACTGTCAAGCGGTCATGAATTTAGCAAAAGATTCCGACTAAAATTAAGCGGCTTAACTTATTTTAACTCGCTTAGTCCGTTTAATCTGATGTGCAATTCCTAAACTTCGAACTAAAATGAGTCCAGTCCGTTTAATCCGGTAAAAGAAAGAGGCCAAGATAATCCACATAAGCTGAACACTTTAATGTGGTTATTCAGTTTTCAGTATTCAGTTATTCAGAACACATTTTACCCTGCGTTGTGTTATTCGCAAAATAAGTTTAAATCTAATCAGCTAAATCCAAATTTATTTATTTTAAGTCCTATATCTGGAACTTTTCGAGCAATATCCTATCACCTATCACTATCATTTCCAAACAGTGCCGGATATGGTATCACGGTCCCGATAAATGAACTGGCTTCAAAAGGCACTTCATATTATCATATCCAACATCAGTGTTCGAAAAACACTTTAGAATAATGCCGGTCGCCAGACATAGGAATGTAATCCAACAACAATGTTCGGAAAATACTTTTGCACAGTGCCGGATATAGGACTTGGGACCAAAGTTGCATAAGACGCAGTTTTCTCAGGCAATAACAGGCGTTCCCTGACAAAGATAGGTTTCTTCTGGTCTAGTTTCCTGAGTAGGCGAGGAGGGAGGTGTTTCCGGAACCATTTCCAGACCGGTTTTCAGGGCAGCAGTCGCCGCCGGTTTCGGCACCAAGTCGGCTTCTTTCGGTTTCACCGGATTAAAAAGCTGGATTAAATTGGGATTAATGGTGACCGATTTGGTGACGTCGAACGTCTTGTAAATGCCCACCAAACGATTGGCCAGCTCAAACATGTTGTTTCGCAGCGAAATCACAATAAACTGGGCGTCTTTTGTGCGTTCCTGAAAAAAATAAATTTAAGTCAACTGATTCTCAAACCAATGACTCCGAGGGCCAATTCCTAAAATGGATTAAACGGAGTAGATTAAAATTTGTTTGCTCAATAACTGACAACTATCTTGAGATAAATATTATTTGTAAAACTTTGATTGTAAAGCGGTAGGTGTTAAAAAGATTAGCTACGACAAGTTTTGTCTGAATCAATAGTCTGTGTCTGCAGTCATTGGCAAAACAATTATTAATCTAATCCGTTTAATTCAATTCAGGAATCGGCCCTGAGAGTATTAGTATTAGTATTGGGTGGGATTCACAAAGCGCGTTTAAACGCAGTGTAAGTTAGACTGCGTTTAAGGGGGTACTTGCGTTTTTAGGTGTTTTTTTGAAAAGCTATAGCTCAGCGTTTACAAATTCAAATCGCAAGCGGTCTTTTGCATGAGGTAGAACAATATCTTTTCGAAATGTATGCCATGCATTGAAATTTAACCTGTGATTTTGTTTTCAGTATAAGCGACTAAAAAAAGGTCCTTTCCAAAATGTTAAGCCCCTTTTGAAGGGGGTAGGGGGAGAGAAAAACTAAAGAGTCTAAAACGTTGGTCTAAGTTAAACATGCTTCACAAAGTGTCATCTGATTTTATGTTCTGTTTCAATTGAAACCTTGTTTAACTTAAACGAACGTTTAGACCGAGTCTAAACGTGATTCACAAAGCCCGTTTAGTTAAACGGGCTCGTTGAACATGAATTCTTTACTTTCATTCTTTTATAAATTCTATTTGTAGAACATTGTGCTTTAATACGTACAAAGCTATTAATTTAGGTAATAAAATTACTTTTTAATAACAAAAGTTAACTTAAAATTCAAGTTAATTACGTAGTTAAAAATAAAATTTGTTAATTGCTAAATAAGCCAATTAATTTACTAATTAACATACAATTATGATGATATGATTATGGCATGATTATGCTTAAAAGCTTTTCAATGCCTATTATTAATAATAATTATTATTTCAGTAAATTTTGTAATTTTTTAATAATTTTTATCAATTTAAGTTAATTAGGTAGTTGACTTTACTAACTTTAGAGCTTTATGAACTGTTATTAGGAACAAATGAATAAGTAAACAATATGGTAATAAAATTTTCCTATTATAATACTAGATCATCCACATTAACTATCATAATTATGAACGTATACTAGCAGCTAAAAAGTAAAAGACATGATATTATTATTAGCCTATAAGTTGAATAAGAACTAATTAAAAATATAAAAGTTAAAAATGTCTAAAAATACTTAAGTAAAATAATGAAAAAATACTTAGACTAACCTTAGGCTAGTCTTAATTCAACACTAGCGGGCGTTTAAGTTAAACGAACGTTTAACTTAGACTGAGCTCGTGAATCAGGAATAGAACATAACCAAATTTAGAACACAAAAATAGAACAAAATTTACGCGCTAATCATAATTATGCAGACTTAGACTGAGTCTAAATGTTCGTTTAGCTAGACTGCGTTTAAACGCAGTCTAAAACTTGAGGTCTAAGTTAATTGTGAATCCGACCCAATATATCCAAATCATGATAACATTATTTCTAAACACAGTCTATTTGGCATAGTTGCGAAATGAGATTTTTTCCATAAAACACCACCATGAACGGACAACTGGCAATCCCCATAATCTTATCTTAATCCAACACTGGCTTAATCTAATCGCCATATTAATCCAACACTCCCTTAATCTAATCCCCATAATAATCCAACACTCACTTCATCTATTCCCATATTAATCCACCACTCCCTTCATCTAATCCCCATATTAATGCCGCCCTAATCACCCACCTTAATGTAATTGGCCACAATTGACACATTCTTGAAATCCAAGGCTGCATCAATTTCATCCATCACATAGAAGGGAGTGGGCTTATAGTGGTGCAGGGCAAAGACCAAAGCCAGCGAGGAGAGGGTCTTTTCGCCACCCGACAAATTGGAGATTTGTTTCCAGGTTTTCTTCGGTGGTCGCACGCTGCAATCGTAGACAAATTAAACGGATTAACGGGATTAGATTAAGCTTTCAGAGCTCTATAGCGGATTAGCCAGAGCCAGAGGTTACAGCAGTAACTCCTGTTTTTGTCAGTCTAGAATCTGCACTTGCGTGTAAAATTTGAATTTCATGAATCTTTCAGATTGAAGGTGAGCGGAGTATGAAAAAAACTAACTCATTCGACTCCAAATTTTTTCTTCCTTCAGCAAAGTACAGACATTATTTCAGACTTAGGTCAATACGTTAAGCCCGGTTCATACTTGTCCCTAAGAACACCAAGACACGGACAAGGACGATTTTCGGTCAGATATAGTGCAACCTTGACATTATACTTTTGCCTATTATTTTTGCATACGAACTGCACTTGACCCCAAAGGTTATCCTGCAAAAAAAGGTGTCTCAGTAATGGTTCTGCAGTATCCTGAACTGCTTAAGGACAAAACGACAGGGTCAAGGACAAGGACACAGGGCGAGGGTCCCGAAAAAAATGGGCAAAATTTAGTAAACAAGGCACTTTTTTTGCAAAAATTTTCACAAAATTTTGCAAAACTTAGGGTATTTTTGGTCAATCAAGGGGGAGGGTCCCCAAAATTTGGCTGGCGAGCCCCCCAAAATTTTGACCCTGTTACATGTATGGACAAGGACGAGTATGAACCGGGCTTTAGAGCTAGCGTAATCCGCACCTGAAAACCACGCCTTCAGAGAAGGGATCCATGGTATCAACCAGTTCCAGCTCCGCATCCCCTCCCAGCGTGATCGTGCGATACATTTCCTTCAATTTCATGGAAATGGTGGTGAATCCGGCCAGAAATTGATCGAGTCGCGCTTTTTTGGTCGAGTCGTATTGCTCGCGACAGCTGTCTCGATCTGCGCTTGCCTTTTCTAGCTCCGACACTCGATCAACGTACTGGCTGGCCTAAAAGTAGAACATGATTTTTTTAAATTTTTTTGACAATATTTTTTGGTCTATCTTCTTGTTCCTGGAGTATTTTATTGGTCTATTTTCCTAGAGTATTTTTAGTCTGTTTTCCTACAATATTAATTTTTATTAGTCTATTTATTTCCCTAGACTATTTTTTAGTCTAGTTCCCTAGAGTATTCTTGGTCTATGATTTCCTGAAGTATTTTTAAGTCTATTTCTCTAGAGTAGTCTACTTTTCTTCTTTCCTAGAGTGTTTTTTATTTAAAATTTGTTTAGTCAACAATGACCCAAAAAAACGCCTATCAATCCATACACAATTTAATTTGCTATCACAATCATTTGTAACACCTTCCACTTGTGCCCCAAACTTGAGAGTAGATTTCAAATATCTCGATTACAAAGCACAAAAATTATTTAATGCATTTTAGGAATAAGTTGTCCCTAAAATTAAAATAAATCCATGTTAGGAATAAATTGTCCCTAACACAAACAAATAAATAAAACCATTCCATTTTCGCGAATCCCCCCCATCTCTACCTTCCGTCGATACTCTTCAATAGCATTCATATTCGGCTTGCAGTGTCCCAGTTGTTGTTCAGCCACGGTGATGTCATATTTCAGTTTGTCCGTGTCCAGGCCAGCCAACAGGTCAGCATCGTAGAGAATCAGTCGATCTTGTGTATCGGGGGGCGCAGGCGGCTCATCTTGGCTCGACTCTTCATTCATAGCATCGACTGAAGGCTCTACTGCAGGTCGTGGCATGAGATCGGCAATGTCATGCAGCTGACACTTGTCCATCTGCAAGAATATTAAGACAGTTAAGCACGAGTTAATCCTTGTCCTTGAGGACAAAGGGACAAGGACAATATAAATTCAAATAAATGTTATGGGAATTGCTTTAATCGACACAATGATTTTGCTTTAATTTTTCGTAAACGAACTGGACTTGAACCAAACTTTTCTCGTGTAAAAAACTGCTACAATATTGGTAGGCCAGTTCATTGGAAATATAGCTTAGGGACAACACGATAAGGACAAGTATGAACCGGGCTTTACGGGTCGATTCAGACATACTTGCAGGCTGCAGCCGTAAACAAACGTACAAGTACAAGTGGGGGCCTTCAGATTTAAACTACCGTGGGGAGACCCCTTGTTATTTTCGACGTAAAGACCTAAATGCGGCAAAACCAAAACAGACTGAAACTTAAGTTTTCATGGTTTTTTTTCTCACAAAACTTTTCTGACAAACCAAACAGCGATAAAGTTTGGCCAAGTACTGGACCTTAATTAAACCCCATAAAAAACCAACCTCATGTTGCCAATATTTTTGTTTCTTCTCAATATCCCTCAGCGCTTTTTCAGCCGTTTCCAGTCGTCCTTTTTCTTCGATCTGAGAGCCCAGAATTTTCTGTTCCTCTTCGTCAAATTTCTGCACTTCTTTTCGCAAACTCACAGCGCTTTCTTCGATTTCTTTCTGTTGTTCCTGAAAATTACATAAAAAAACTTCCGAAACCCGTAAAAAAATTAAAATACCGCCCGAAAAAAAGCCCTCACTCTATAGTAGTAGTAGTTTCACAAAATGTCAAGGCTACCTATAAATTAGATAGAAAAATAAAAAACCGTACAATTCTGTTTGGATTTGGGTACATACCCTCCTCTGCAACGGTCTTTCTCTACTGGCTTACTGACGTCATTACGGAAAGGGAAAAGTATGAACTAAAGTTTGACCTTAATATTGCTAAACCCTGAGACAAAACAGGTGGCGTAATTTGCATAACTACTCGCTGCACGCGCTTTTGATGCTTGCAATTCGTTCTTTTCGTAATGAAATTGCATTATTCTTTTAACTCTCACGGTCCAGTCTTTTTTGGTCAGACTCTTGACATTAAATTAACGTCTGACAAACACTAGAAGCACCACTTACTTATTTTCAAGTGGCATGACTTCTGCGACTACTTGTTCGTTTCAACAAACAACAACAAACAACCTATTTTTTAATCCTGGTTTTATTTTTTGACACATCCAGTCGGACTAAAACAACCCTTTTGTACATGTATAATGTGTATTCTTTTCGTTCGTAACGAAATCACATGTTTCATTTTCTCAAGTGGAACAACTATTTTTTGTCAGACTTTAAACTCACCGTGACGACGCCAATTTGTTTGACGACCGCGTCCGCTTCGTCAGTGAGCGAGTCATACTGCTGGTTTAGCTCCTGACGCGTCCGCTCATTCTCCGCTATGTCCTCTTCCATTGACGCGATCGTAGCCTCAGTTCGCTTCAGATTACTGCAACAAAAGTACGGCCCAGGATTAACTTTAGTGGATTTAACGAATTAAGGCCCAGGATTAACTTATTAAGAAAGTGGATTTAAGAGATTAGACAGTGGTAATTTAGGCCCAGGATTAAGGGGGGCTTATTTAAGGGGGGAAGGGGTGCAATTAAGCGGATCTAAACGAAAAAATCGTTTTTATAAGTAATTAGTTTTACCAAGAGTACGTAACAGTCCTACTATGTACTCTTGGTTTTACTAAACCATGGTTTTACGTACGTTTTTATATAATTTTTTGCACATAATTTCGTCACGAAATACCGCCTGATTCGTTACGAATTTCGTAGATTTTCTTAAACCATGGTTTTAGCTCAGTTGAAATTTCAGCAAAACCGTGACTTGCAGTGCTGTAGATTTGAAATTTCAACTGATCTAAAACCGCGGCTTAGTAAAGCCACCTTTGTGAAATCAAACTTTAAAAGTTTTGACACTTTATCGTCCAAATAAGCTTCAATTATTTTAGTTCGCATACGGCATGCAGAATGCGGTTTCACACCTTTTTCACGCTTTGCAGTTAAAAAAAACAGCTTTAAAAACCAACTCCGTTTTGAAAATCCAGGCTTGCTTATAAGAACAAATAAGCAAAAATACCGCTGAGCAGTCTTCAGGGCAACATTGGCTTTGGTGATGCTTTTTTGCGCATCGTCGAAATCACGATTCAGGGAGCTGAGTTTCTTTTCCACCGAGCCCACCAGACGATCGCTGATTTTCATGATACTCTCTGTCAGTCTGAAAAAAAACAGTTGCACCACTGTCTTGAGAAAACGAAACATGTGATTTCGGGACGCAAAGAATAGATTTTGGCTATCAAGGGTACAGCAAGTAGTCGTGCATGCCACTAAAATAAGGAAGTGGCGCCGTTTTTTGTCAGACTTTAATCAATACATAGTTCTACCTATTTGATGCAGTGCATGCACAGCTTAGACTATTCTGATGCATAGCGTTGACTAGACTAGAACTTAATCTTATGCATAAGGGTGACAAGTCTTTAACATAATGGGTTGAGCAGAATATAATATTACATAATTTTAAATAATAATATACAAATTGGAGAAATAATTGAATTTTAGGCCAAATTTAGTCAATTAAAGACGCAACCGAACTTTTTCTGGTCGGCCAACAAAACCAAAGGGGTGACAAAATTAATAATATTGAGAATAATAGTAAAATTTATTTTACTTACAGTTTCACTTCACTGTTCACTTCTTCAGCTTTCTGTGCTGCACTGTCGTAGTCTATAAGTAACAGAAAAATTAAAGTTGTCATTCATAACTTTGAACTTTCATAACAAATTTTAGCTACACTAGCTACATTATTTTTTATTATAAAAACTATGAATGGCGTGGATCTTTTATCAATGTTACGGCTGAAATTATAAGTTTGAGACAATTGACTGTCTCGAGTAAATCGTAGCGTTTCTACTATTTTGAATGTTCAACTTTTAAGTAACCAATTTTATAAAAACCATCCAAAAGTTTTCACTATGTTTCACTTTTAAAAACCCGTGATCCCGTAAAAACCCAGTCCTATATCCGGCACTTTTCTAAAAATGCAGTACCATCATTTCCGAACAGTGCCGAATATGGTATAAAGGCCCTGTGGGAATGAACAAGCTTCGAGAGCTGCTTCATTCCCGCAGGGCCCTAATACCATATTTAGCAAAGTGTCGGATATAGGACTTGGGCCGTCAAATCTACCAAAGTAGTTAACTAAATCCCTAAACTTTCTTTTTAGCACGAAAGCGTCAGCTGGGACCATTGAATATGATTATAATATAAAGTTCGCCTTTATAATTTTACCACCAATATATTATCAAATTATTATCACCTTTCTGACAGGCGGCCACTGTGGCTTCCAGTTTTTCCGTGTTTCCAACGGCAGCAGAGGCGATTTTCACGGCTTCTTTCTGCGCTTTAATTTGACGCTCCAGTGTACTTTTTTGCTCGGACAAAGACTAAAACAGAAACAGAGCTGATTTCAAGTCCACGAAACCAGTTTTACCGAAGTTGTAAAGGGATGACAAATTTCATTTTGGTTTCACAGACGACGTTATGAGAGTTAATTAACTTAACTTTAGTTAACTTCAATCTAATCCATTTAATCCTACTTGCGAATTGGTCAGTGGCCACAGTATAATACAGCTTTGGATTTTGGTCCAGGTCAACGGCACGAAAAAATAGAGTCATGGTACAAGGACAACAAAAATTAGAGTCAATAAGGACCAAGGGCAAGCAGAATTTATAAAACTAGCATTTCTATCAAATTTCCGCTATTTTAACCTGAATTTTCGCCAAATTTTTTTAAAAAAGCAACTTTTCCTAAAAAACGGTTAATATGACATCAGGCTTGGGGAAGCCGTGGTCAACCGTATAAAATTAGTACAAATTGAAGACGAATTCAAACAAGATCCCCCGATTACATCCCCTTGTCAAAATCATATCGAATCAGCCCTAGCTTCAAGCCCAATCCCAGCTTATTGCAACATGCAACTACCTGCAAATCCATTGAACAGGAGTCCAGTTGCCGTTTCATTTGTTGCAGGCTGGTGCCGAGTCGTTGAATGCTGTCTTCCAGGTCTAGTTTCTGTCGTCGACACTCGTCCAACTCTTGCGTTTGCTCGACCACTCGCCGATCCAGGGCGGCCAGTCGATCAGTGGAAATCTCCGGCGTCTGCTTCACCTGATTGCCCATTTTGCCACGAATCGGTCTCGCACCGCCGCCCGACATTGTGCCTGAAACAAAAATGATTAGAAGCATACAATATGTAAAGGGGTAAACATTTCGTTTTTGTGGTGGGCGTGGGGAGGGGGCTTTCTGGCTCTAAGCAGTGATTGTTTAGCAAATTTTTATATGAAATTGAAATTTAGCAAAAATTCAACGCTATTTAGGTTTTTTCAACAATTAGTGTATTAATTGATAAGTAGGATTCGATCCCCGTAGTGTCAGACGCAATCAGAACACTCTAGTCCAAGAGTAATAAATTCTGAAATTGACTATGTTTATGTGATGATGAGCCTTTCTGTAACTAAAGCTACGTCTCAACTCTCAACAACTGGTGTTTGGCTCATTATCGGTAGATGGTATCGGTATTTCATCTGAAAATATCGGTATTTATCAATAGATGGTATCGGTATCGGTATTTTTAAATTTGAAAATATCGGTATTTTTCGGTATCGACCAAAAACTAGACTAAATCATCTGATCATATTACCAGAAGGATCCACCAGTTCTCCGTTGAGAGTGACCACTCGGTATCGACTGCTGCCCTGAAGACCGATCCGAGTGGCTTGCTCCAGATTCTGCGCCACCAGGGTATCACGCAGAGCAAAATAGAAGGCTGGGCGGATGGCTTCGTCACTGATTTTCACGAGATCAAATAGGCGGGGCACATTTTCAGGACTGAAAAAAGAAATATTACTAGTAAGGAAAAATGCCCTTGTCGGGCGGCTCCTTGGGTAGAATAGGTTACTGTTTGTTTGAAGCGGAAAAATACTTAGGCTGAGCTTGTAAAAGCATTGGTACCAGAATTTATTAACGAAAATATGCAATTCGTGTGAGCTCGTCAAAGTAGGTGGACTAGGTATACCTGTTGAGAATAGGAATATGATCTTCGTAGGGCAGACACTGTTTTCCGCACCCTATTCGCGCGACCTTCAGCTAAATTATATCATGTGCTCATGTAAGATAGCGGCTTTTTTAACACTAACTCAACATTGGCAAATGGCAAAAATGTTAGAGCGGGCACTCATAATAAACTTAGCTGAAATGTCGACTGTTGGCTGAACGGCTGAAATAATTCGGGGGTGTGCAAACAATCGGTCAGGGATTGCTAAGGTTCTCGGCTGACAAGGACGCTGAAAACCCTACATCGCACCAATGTATATATTTTGCACGCCATAAATGGGTCAATTTAGGTCGCAGTTTCTTGTAAGCTCTTGTTTTTAGATTATGGACTCTCAGATTATGGATTAGTTCCTACTGTAGCTTACACACATCTAACACAATATGCATAATTTAAATATGATCGAATGAAGTAAGTCGAATGAAGTAAGATGCTCAAGTAAATATACATATATTTCGATCAAACGATCAGTTAAGGATCTGAATAAGGGCTGCAGTTATCTCACAGAACCTTTTTATCAAGCATATATACTTTACAATAATAATAAGAAAATACAGTTGAAACAAACCCAGAACGGGCTGTAAGTTCGCGCGAATAGGGTGCGGAAAACAGTGTCTGCCCTACGAAGATCATATTCCTATTCTCAACAGGTACACCTAGTCCACCTACTTTGACGAGCTCACACGAATTGCATATTCTCGTTAATAAATTCTGGTACCAATGCTTTTACAAGCTCAGCCTAAGTATTTTTCCGCTTTAGACAAACAGTAACCTATTCTACCCAAGGAGCCGCCCGACAGGGCATTTTTCCTTACTAGTCCACTCTTTTTTATGCTGTAGTGGAACCGAAGCACAGAGCAAAGCTATCACTACATATAGCTATGACGGCTTCACTGCCTGAAGCGGACCAATGTAATATGTACGTAAGTGTACATGTATACCAGGGTTTTTTTTGTGTAAAATAGGGTGTATTTACACATCGGCCGCCTAATTTACACAGCAAAAAATTAAAATACACACTGATTTACACAGCCCCATTTCCCCCCATAAGCTAATGAAACGGCCTATTTTGGCTGTAAAAATTACAAAAATTCGCAAAGTGGCGATTGCTGCCTGTGACCTCTTTGTCCTAACAAAATTAAGTCTATTTTTTGCCCCAAAACAAAAAATCTTCAGTTTCAGCTCTTGAACGGCTTATGATTTTTTTATTTTAGCATTCGTTTTTATGCACTTGAAAGTTGACAGTGAAAAATCAGCCATGCTGAGCCCGTCTGTGCGATTTCCTGTCCTACTTCAAACTACTGTAAAACTTTTACACCCGGATTTGAAAAAAATGTGTAGGATCTGGCTGATAGAACAACTCTATCTGTGTAAACCATGCATGTACACGGGGTCTCGGCCTGTGGCTGGGGGTTAGGGCTTGTTTCAGATTTTTCGAAATTTTAGGGGGGCTTCCCCTGGCGTGTCGGTTACTTGAACTGACAAAAAAGCAAAAATTTGTAATTATCTCATATTTTTTATTTTTGTATGTAGTTCGAGTCTCAAAGTCGAAATATTACTTTTAACGTGAAAAAACTGTCAATTTTTACCTAAAAATGCTAAAATACACACTTCTAAAAATTTACACAACATACCCTTAATTTACACAGCAAATTTTTAATTTACACATCATTTACACAGTGCCGATTTTGAAAAAAAACCCCTGATGTATACACAATATAATATATACATGTACATCTATATACCTATGTAAAATTTGACCCCTTGGATTCCCGTTCTGGGGGTGTTGGAATCAAGGGAGGTTCTAGACAAAAACAAACCACGGATTCGTAATCAGGGACATCAAAATTCAAGCTTTGACAGTTTTACACCTTGGACACGTGTCGGGAGGGGGGTATCCTGAGGGAGGTGGTGGGGTCGCAGGGGAGTCAACGAGCATTATCGACAAAAATAGACCTCAGATTCGTGTTCAGGGAGTCAAATTACACCTATGAACATCATAATCCGAATTTTCAAAACTTGACCCCTTGGATCCGTCAAGGGGGGTACCCTAGGAGGGGGTCGTAGGAGAGTTCACGAGAGTCACAGACAAAAATTAACCTCGGATTCGTGTTCAGGGGGCAAATTACCCCAATGGACATCAAAATTTCAAATTCGAAAAAATTGACCCATTTTGACCCCCTAGGTGGCACCCTGGGGGCCATGGGTGTCCAGAGTGGGTATAGGCAAAAATAAATCCCAGATTCGTGTTCAGGACACCAAACTACTCCTAGAAACAAATTTTTAAGAATAAACTCGAAAAAAATTTTTTGACCCCAAAAGTGCAAAAAAGTCCCGAGTCCCCTTTGGGAACACCCTGGGGGGGCAATCTGTGGGGCAATGGGTATTAATATGATATGTTCGCAAGCTCACAATCCATATTACACGGAAAAACTTGAACTATCATGAAAAACAAGCAGCAAACCTAATTATTCTACTGTGAAGTTACGTACGCGCATACTTGACACACAGCCACCCGGGGGGGGGGGGGGTACCGTCTAGGGGACTATTCAACATCTGAGCAAGAAAGTGATAATACCAGTGAATGCACAGCATATGGGTTTATCTTCGTATACAAAACGATAGACCTCCAGCTATAACCATGATAGCTCCACTGCCCGTAGCGAACCTACCCCCGTAATACACGTGGCGGGGGGTATCGGCATGCCCTGGGGCTTATAGACCGAAATTCAAAAAAAGCCCATGTTAGTTTATATTCCACTACTGTACCACCTCACATGCAAAAGATCATGACTGGCCGTTTTGCGCAACTTCTTAAAAAGTGTGCTAAACTTTTTCGTACTTAGTCATTTTTTGGACCCCAAAAAAGGGGTTTCCCCCCTCCTAGCACAGCCTCTCACGGAAACACCCGAGCAAAACCATTTTTTCCGTGTCTATTGCAGGCTATACGAAATGGGAAAAACCAAAAAAGGTGTCGCTCGGATGAACTACCGGCGAGAAAAGTTCTGGGGGAAAAAAAAAGAGCGAAAGTCCGTGAATTTTGGGGGGTCCCCGGGGGTATCTCAGAAAATACATAACCGATCCGGCTGAAATTTTGCCAGCACTTAGGTATTGCCAAGGGGTGTGCACACACAAAATATCGTGTAAAAAGCTCTGCTATATTTTGAGCTACAAAAAGTTCAAACTCTCAAAATCCGCAATAGTGCTAATTTTCCTATTCTAGGGTTGGGCGCTATCGCGCCAACCCTGATGGATTAAACGGGTTAGATTTTGAAGTAGAGCAACGGTAACCAAATCTGGATAATTAGAAATCTTGAAAAGTATAAAAATCTGCAACAGTGTTGGTATATTTTGTGGAAAAGTAGAAATTATTCACTGTGAGTTCAATTTTTTTCAAACGTCGGGAAGCCCCCTTAAAATTTAGAAATATTCAGGACAACCCCCAACCCCCCAGACTAAGTCATTACACATGGTCCACCAATTTAAACTATTCAACTTCAAATGGCATTTGGCTACCATGACGTGACAAAAATTGTTATATGCTTACACTACGACACAAATAAATGTTCAAATCTAATCAGATAAATCCATGTAATAATCCGCTAAATGCAGCCAAATCTAATCCGCTAATATGCAGCCAAATTTAATCCGCTACATCCAGCCAAATCTAATCCGCTACATCCAGCCAAATCTAGGTAATCCCCTAAATCCAGCCAAATCTAATAAGCTAAATCCAGCCAAATCTAATCAGTTAAATCCGGCCAAATTTAATCAGTTACAGCCAGCCAAATCTAATAGCTGAATCCAGTTGAATCTAATACGCTAAATCCAGCCATATCTAATCCGCTACAAACCCATCCAAACCTAATCCCCCCTCCCCATTAATATCTCACGTCTTCATTTTCATATTCATATTGTTGGCATATCGGCCCATCTTGTCCAAAGCTATGAAGGTGGCAATGCCGCTGTTGGTCCGTTTCAGGTAGTCCACACACTGCTGGCCGGTGTCTATTTTGTCCACCACAATGTTGTCCAGCTGCGGGCAGGCGGTGGAAATGGCCACATCGTATTGGCTGTCGATGGCACCCAGATCCCCCTGAAAAAAATGTTTTTGAAAAAAAAATAAAAACAACTCTCTTAATCGACAACCCTATTGGTTTCAATTTTCAAACATACATGAACAGGATCTTTTTTTAGGGGCGGGGGAGTGGGGGTGGTGGTTCTTGGCAAATTTTAATGATCCTCCCCAGATCAACAAAAAATACCCGAGTTTTGAGTATATTTCGTAAAAATGCCAACAGTAGTTTCAAAACGTGCCATTTTTATTGTGCCTTTTATATTATCAAGAGTACATAATAGCTTCTCACTCTATATCGAAGAAGAGTGAGACACTCTCCAGCCTACCTGTGTTCTAGCACAGGCAGATGCGCTGGTCGTTTTCAGGCTACATGTTGACATTCTATGCAACATGTAACTGGCCAATCAGCGCGTAGATTCCCTGCGTAACACACTTTAGTATATAATCGCTGATGCGTTAAGCATTAAGAACGGAATAAAAGCTTAATAACTCATTATTTATTCATAGTATGCTTGCAAAAACATTAAAAAAGGTTTGTAAATACCTCTAGGGATCTTTTCGCAAACTTTCAGCGAAATTGATTGAGAAACTTTTGAGATATAAACTTTACTGAATTTCTTCAAAGTTTCTCAATCAATTTCGCTGAAAGTTTGCCAAAATATCCCCAAAGGTATTTGCAAACCATTTTTAATGTTTTTACAAGCAGACTATGAATAAATAATGAGTTATTAACCTTTATCCCTATCCCGTTTTATGATTGGAGCACGTGCACAGGCGTCTGCCAATCAGAGAATAGAAGCTCGCTTCTGATTGGCCAGTCACATGTTGCATAGAATGTCAACATGTAGCCTGAAAACGACCAGCGCATCTGCCTGTGCTAGAACACAGGCAGGCTGGAGAGTGTCTCACTCTTCTTCTATATAGAATGAGATGCTATTATGTACTCTTGATATTATTTATTCATTGCCTTATTTTTATTTATCGTGCCTTCTGCTCAAAATTTTGGGACCCTCCCTCCAAACCCTCAAATTTGACCGCATCTTACATATTATTATTGTATAATTTTAAGTATTGATAGAATTTTCGGATAATCCTAAGGTTGTTCTAGTTCAGTGATAATAACCAAAAACAAATTTAAACCTAATCCGCTGAAACCACATTAGACACGTCTAAACTCACTAATCGCCCCTTAATCCCATTAATCTTCCCACGCCGCTTCTGTTCCAGCAGCGCCGCCACCACCGTGTTGGCGCTTTTGGAGGCGTTCATTGCTGACCGGGCCTCCTCTACCTTTTGGCGCCCTTCGCGAAGCTAAACAAAAAATCAGTCCTTAATTCAGTGTCAAGTGGTGTGGTCGTGGTGGCGTGATTATTTCGTAATTTTTTCGGCTGAACGGACATACGGCTGTAAACAATGAAAGTTTTTAGCTTTTAAGGTGGTAGTAACGGTTTAAACGATTGCTTGCATTAGATTTCTGTTAAAGCTCTTTTTAAAGCGAATAGAGAGCAGTGACAATGTGACTATTAATTTTATGAACCTAGATCAAAAATAATTGTACAAATACGACTTTTCTCAGCTCAAGAACTGCAAGTTGAGACTAGCTACCACGTTGGTTAATAGTTATGTAAGCCAACGCAGTAACTAGCCTTAAACGAAGGAATTTTGATAAAATTAAAAAAAAAACATCATATTGTTATATAAACGTGTCTAAGCTTTTACATATACATATAGACACGTCGCAGAAACAAAAATGATGCAAAACAAAATGAAATGTAATTCAAAGTATCATCAAGAGTATAAAAAATCAAAGATATAATTTTCCCTGTGGCTACTGAAAGACATAGTGCTATAGTCAGTCCATCAATTATGTACTCTTGGTAATAATTATATATACGTACAGAGGTAGACAGTTGGTTTTCGTTGGTTGTCACATCGCGTAGCTGGGCTTGTTTAGCGGATAGCTCTTTTTCCGTTTCCGGAATGCGTTTTTTCAAATCAGCTTGGAGTCTAAAAAAAGCATAATGCGACAACTTTACAATATTTATCTTTACCGACAATAAATAACTACTACTTTGACAAATTCCCAACAAAAACTTCCGAGTGTTCATTAAATTTGAAACCAAATTCGTATCCAAAATTGGATAAAACCCAGTAAAACGTATCCCAAATGTAACCCCCAAGATCCCTTAAATAATCCAACTAATTCCTACTTTTGTTTTTCGCCAATGGAAGCGGTGGCAGTTTCCAAAGCAGATTTCATTTCGTCCAGCCTTTGTTGTTCGGCCGTTTGGTTGCGCAAACAAAGGGAAAGCTCTTCTTTTGCAATGTCAAGCTAAAAATAGATTTGCAGTAAAAAAACTACCTATAAAGTCCATTTCCTTGCTGAATTAAAGAAACTAAACGACCTAATTTTCTAGCAAAGTTCTTATTTTATTCATTTTCATTGTTTTTTAATTCATTTTTTAATTCTTTTTAAAAAACTAACTTTTGATTTAGTCTCATCCACAGCTTTCTGCAACTGCATCAATTTTTTCTCCTGCTTCTCTTTGGCAGTTTGAAGCTCCTGTAAATAAAAAACAACACTACGAACAAATCTAGAACATAAATAATTAATATTGTGAATAAAGTCCGTTTAAATAAAAAGGATTCGCACGTGACATGTTAAACGCTGTCAATTTTTAGCTGTGAAATTTTACAAAGTAAAGCCTATAATAAAAAGGGGATTAGCCACCATACATAACAGGTTCAAAACTGGGATGAGGCGGGTTCCTGGCCAATTTTATGTACCCTTGCCCCTCACAGACAAAAATAGCATAAAATCTCAAAATTTTCAAAATAGGTGCTATTTTTCCTCACTTTGTCTCAGAATCTTAGAATCGAGCGCCCGAACTAACAATTTCTCCCCCTCCCATCATAATATGAGCCAGAATCCTAAAGGACCCCTCTAGAACCATACGCAATTACCATAATGCTACAGCCTACTTAACTTAACACAAGCTACTTAAAGTTCTGAATAAAATCATCAATGCAAATAAAATTTACGGCAGTTTCCGCCCTGAGTTGTTTGGTTCCCTCCTGCAATTTCGCTTCCCACTCCGCCTTTTCCTTTTCAATATTCTTCTTCCTTTCTTCCATAAATTTCACTTCTTTTGCCGTCTTTTCGGGCTGCTCCGAGTATTCTTTCAGCTAGAAAAAAAACGTACAAAGTCAACTAAGAAACTAAAAATTACTTGATTTTTTTTAATTATACAACAAACAGGGAGAAATGGCTTGATTTATTCGCACTAGTCACAAATCTTTGGTTAATTTTTTATATATTCTTCCGCTTTACAAAAAGGGTTTCAGACGAATGAGACACCGTTCAGACGGAATTAGTTTCCAAGAAAGAAAAATTGTCTGAATAAAATCCCCAGCCCCATTTCTTTTTGCTGCCCTCAATAAACCAAGAGTTTCTTAGCTATACAGGGCACAGGCAGCCATTTTTTCAAGTACAAGACCGTGATCCACATTTCTGGTCGCTCTCCAACCGTCAAATAAAAAAAGGGTCAAATAAGTACAGTTTACAATCCTAACAATCAATTGTGCAAACCATGAAGCTAATCAGAGGTAAGAAAACGTTGCATTAATGTTATAAAAATGGCTGCTGAATCCCAAATCACAAAATCAGACAATCAGAAACCGAGCCTAACCTTGGCTTTTTCAGTTTCCAGTGCTTTTTGCAGTTTATTGGCCCGTGTTTTCCTGTGCTTAATATCCAGCCGTATTCTTTCATCCTTCTGCTCCATTTGTCCATATTGCTCCGTCAGCGCTTCTTTTTCTTTCACCAATTTTTCTAGTTGCCTAAATTATAATAATAATAGTCAGCGAACTTTAAGCTACAGTCACATATTAACTTACATAGCTTAGTCATTTACTGTACTAAATGCGTTTATATTAGTCGGGATAAAACATAGGAGGGGCTCTGACCTGTCTACGCTATGCTCATGGATAAAAAATATAATCTAGACCATATAATAATTTAGTGGTGGTAAATCTACGGAACAATTTCGAAACCTATGAAACGGCTCGATTTTTAAAAATGTAAAAAATTAATTTTCAACAACTATTTTGACGTATAACACAAATACTGTCTGAAACTACTTTGTGATTTTTTTGAATTCCGTCCGTTTGGATTCCGAATCATTTTTCAATTCCTGCAAACTGGACTCCACTTTTTGAAGGGCTGCTTTTGCATTTTCCTGCACTTCTTTGGCACTTTTTGATTGCTCAGAATATTGCAACCTACAACATAAGAAATACATCCAATTATAAATTCTGACAAAGTATATAATATATAATAGATTGTTTGTACAGAAATTGTAGCAATAACATCACCATAATTACGTTGCAAAAGGCCGAATATTGCACAAGTAACAAATGCAATACTATTCTAAGTCCTGAAAAATACAATTATTTTTAGAAATAAATAAACAGTCATGAGTCTCAAAACTAAAAATAAAAACGATACAGAATCGTCAGAAAATTATTCCGTTTTTAATAGCCGTGTAAATAGCGAAATACATTTTGTAAACAAAGTCTATTTGACATAACGACAATAATTTACCAGAAACAAATTGATAAAATTTAAAAAAATGAACACGGAAATATTCAATCAAAAAAACTTAACGTTCACAAACATTAGAAATAAGAAAAAACTCACAAATAAACCTGATATAACTTGTGTTTCTGGCAAATAAGTTCATTTTCCATCTGAATGAATTTCAGTGCTTCATTTTTCGGTCCTTCCAGCGCATTTTTTTCCTTCTCCACAACTTTTACTCGGTTTAACTGAAATGGCAAACATAAAAAACACAAAGTAACGACTTGGCTAATATTAGCAACCTCAAGCAACGATATTTCGATACAGGTCTTAAATCTAAGATGAATTGAACTTAAACCATTTTTCGATTTCGATTCCCAAACAAGATATTAAACAATTCATCATAAAACATACATTATAGGTCAAAATTTGAAAAACTAAAAGTCCGTTCCAATAATCTTAATCCGCCTCTCGTTACCCAATCTCCCAAAAAACCTTGAATCCTCCTCAATAAGCTCATAACTTTATATTCCTCCATTAACTTTAAAAACAAATAATATTTCCCCTTTTTGGGGCGTGACATTTTTAGGGGTGAAATTTCGAGACATTCGGAACCCCGCAACCTCCTTTTACAAAAGACAACCTGTCACCGCATTTTCTAGGCTTTGACGCAATAAAATAAAAAAAGTGGGGTCAACACGAACCCCACCACACTTACCCCAAAACGTAAAAAGGGTTACCCCAGTCCCCCCCAAAAAAAGGGGGGGTTTCATCACTAAATCCGCCACCTTTTTTCACCCTTCCCAAAAAAGGGGGGTTCCCCCACTAAATCCCCACCTTTTCCATTCTTAGCTCATCCAATTCGTCCAGTTGTTTGGCCATGGTCTCTATTTGTTCCTTGTAGTGTGCCGTGCCGATGATGTCTTCCAAATACTCCAGCATCCCCTCATCGTTCTCTGTCTGGCCCTTTGGCTTCATTAATGAGATCTGTTCAACTTCGCCCTAAAAATAACAATTATTAAGTTTCCTATATTTTAAATTCATTTGCTAATATTTAAAAATTCTTTATTAATTTAATTTTATTTCTTAATTTATTTTATTATATACTAAATTGACGTGAAACTTTTATATTCAAAAATTACAAAATTACAACAAGTGCAGTGACTTGTGAAAATGTGAATTAAATTAAATTAAGTTAATTAAATTAAATCAGAAATTTACAATTTCACTATCGCCAGAAAGCATATCCCTTGTGATGGAGACATGAGCTTATGGCATACAACACGACAGGTCAGCCTTAAGCGACCGAGTTTCGCATTGAGGGGCTGTTCACAAATTAGCTGGATTAGATTAACTGAATTAACTACAATCACTCGACATAGAAATTCAGTATCTTTCCACGAATTTGGACGTTCATGCACTTGCCACAGAGGAGCAACTGTGTCTAATTTGAGAAAGGTCTCATGCTTCTGTGTTGAGTTATTCCAGTTAATTCAGTTAATCTAATCTAGTTGATCCGAATTTGTGAACAGGTCCTTAAAAATAAGTTAAAAATCACCTGTAAAATAAGGAATCTGTTATGATCGAGATCAATGTCATAGCTTTTAAGCAATCGCTGAACTTCAGCAAACTGAGCCCGCTTGCAAGCGCCGCCCGCCGTTGTGTGGTAAGTTGACGAGCCGTCCTTAGATGCGGTGCGACTGACAATAAAGTCCGATCCGGGAACAGGGGTGAATTCTTCCGCGTCCTAAAATAATATATATATATATATATATATATATATATATATATATATATATATATATATATATATATATATATATATATATATATATATATATATATATATAAATATATATAATACATATAATATATGTTTTGTCATAATTATATACTAGTTATATAACTAATTATTTAGTAGTACACAGTATTGAATATTAAGTAAATTAGTATTATTTGATCATTATTTATTAATTAAGTAATTCTATTAATGGAATAATTAATCTCCAATTTCAATTGATTCTAAATTCTAATCTTTATGTTTTTGTCATTAAAAACAACTAGATTCCGAAATTACATTAACCCGATCCCTATATCAAATTTATATCGGATATTTATTCTAGAATAGAATTGTTTGGCAACTCTTGCATATTTCATATTATATTAAAAAGTATTTTATCACATCAACTAAAATAATATATTAAAAAATTACATTCGAATTTCATTCACAAAGCTGCAGAAAAATATCCATTGCTTTGAAAAAACAAAACTCACTCTGTCAGTAATCAGCTGAAAATGAACTTCAACGGTGCAATATGTCAAATCTTGAAATCGACTGCTTTTGTGAATAAGCGAGCTGAGTTTTTTGGATCGAATTTTCTGACTCCGATAACCAAAAACGAACAGCATGGAATCGATCACATTGGATTTTCCGCTTCCATTTGGGCCAACTATTGAGGAAAAGTTCTGAAACGCAGAAAGTAGACCACTAACTAAGCCTGTGAAGAAATAGTC
The DNA here is from genome assembly GCA_030248245.1 of Trissonchulus sp. WLG1_4. Taxonomy (NCBI): domain Eukaryota; kingdom Metazoa; phylum Nematoda; class Enoplea; order Enoplida; family Ironidae; genus Trissonchulus; species Trissonchulus sp. WLG1_4. The sequence continues at coordinate 6,311 of JASANF010003232.1, read as the reverse complement.
TGAATAAGACTAAGCATGAGCAAAGCATAGAAATATTCAGAATAACATATATTACGGCAAACCTTCAAGTATATTTCAGACCCACTCAATCCGTCACCCACCGCCAATTGCTTCAAATAGACGGTGGCACAAATTCTACAGCGTGACATTGACTACTCGAACAAAGTTCATCAATCTTACAACAGAACTACTACTTTTGAACAAAAAAGGAGAATGATACATATTTCACAAAATTGTTGAAAAATTTCCATTTATTTTAGACGGAAAGAATAAAATACAAACAAAATAAAAGCATTAATAAAATAAACACAGAAACTAATACATGGACAATAAAAAAAGCTGAAGATATAAAATTATTCACAAAAATGTTCACCTTATGAAACGGTCCCAGCGACCGTCTACCAGCGTAGGATTTGAAATTTTCACACACAATATTCTTGATAATCAGTCTAGGCTTAGCCCTAGCCACCCCAGCCGCAGATCCACTGGTGCTGGGCATAGGCGGAGGCTCAGTCTCTGTCTGGGCGATAGGTTGCCCCCCGGGCTCGGCCAGGGGGGTGGGGGCTTCGTCCTGGGGGCAGACTTCCCCATTTTGCGTGGGGGTGGAGGGGGCAGTTTGATTCAGATCAGGCGGCGCGGTCGAGTCCGCATCCAAAGACTGGTCACCACCGTCGCTGCTTTCGATTCCGTCTGAAATGAAAAAAAGTTAATGATTAAAAAACACTAGTTTTACGAGTTGACTTACACTGCCATTAAATCGAACAAAGTAAGAAATGCAGCAAGTTTGCAATATTAGTTTAGCTACTAATTTATAAAAATTTTCTAACTTTTTATTTTTGTTTATATACATAAATTTATATATATATAACTTGCTTTTTTATTTATATAAATTTATATATATAACTTTTATATTAAACCTAAGTTCTTTACTTCTGCACTCTGCAGATAGCCCCTATTTCGTTCATACAGGTCTAAATTCCGTTTAACATTATATACCATAATCATCATCAACAAAAAACCTAACGTTAAAGGGTTAAAAAAACTACCAGGCACAGAGGAGTCCAACTCGTCCAAATCTTTCGCTTTCTTCGCCTTTCCTTTCTTCAGACGTTTGCTGGCCGGACTGCTGGATTTGGATGCAGACGCGTTGCGAACACTCAACACTGCTCGCTTCCGCGGCATCACCAATCTGTCAAACAATCATTCAATGTCACCGGTGTCGCGGAGGGGTGGCTAAATCTGGGGCCGTATTCATAAAAGTCTAGCTTATAAGTCTCGCTTTTGAGCCAAGTCAGACCTATAAGTGTCGCTAACCTATAGTTACGTTTTCGCAGCTTTTTTCAATGTTCTAGTTTGTAGCAATTGCTAAATCTATTTACAAGCGGTCTTTTGCTTATTATTAATCAACTTATTTTTTACAAAATTGCAATTTTTCAAGAGTCGGTGTTACTCATAGTGTGCACGCCAACTATTTTGATGAAGCTCATCAGCTCAATTTTATGCATTTTTCCCGTATATATTTCGTTATCTCTTCACTGTGGTAAAAAAATTCCGCATACAATTACGCAATTTATACCAAAGGCACGTTGATGTGTTACAAAACTGCTGGTATGCTTAACTAAACGTAATAATTTAGCAGATTTTTACAGTGAGCAAAAGTTTGCCTCAAATTTTTCAAAAAAGACAAGAAACGGCAGTTTTTATGACTTTGGTAGGCTGTAACTAAAAAAATAATCAACCTTTTCACTCAATTCGAAAAAGGTATAGGGCAAATTTATTTGGCTACTGTCAAATAAGCTGTCTTCGCATTCTTATGAACGGAACAGGATATTGGTTACTTCAACTAAAATCACTCATTGTGCTCAGAAATGACGGATTTTTAAAAAAAATTTAATTCAGTTAAATAGGGCCTCATTGGGGTCAGCTAATATTACATTAAGCACAGTTTTCCCGTACCCGTTGAAAAAATGGCGGGCAAAATTTTTTAAAATGACGTTTCAGGGAGACTGAAGAAAATTTGCAATTTTTGAAGGGGTTTACTAACACTGCCAATGCTCGTGGCTGCTGTGACATATACTAACCAAATTTTGCAGGTATAATAGATGCATCAGGTATGTACATTGTACATGTAAATTATTGTGCAAAGTGGTTATTGGTATTTTGTGATATTGGCATGAGAAGTCAGAATTGAGGTAAAAAAACTTCAGTTACAGATCGCCTAGAACGACTCACAGAAATATGTCATATTTTAGCTGAAAATATTCTTAAAATAAATTGGGTTAGACCTGTTTTGAATGGCTTTTATGAGTAGTGTAAGAGCCACAAAAATTTGCACACAATTTTGTAAGTCCTCACAAAAACACAAAAACACCAGTTTTTTAGCCATAAATTAGCCGTAAAAGTTTGAATCAATGTCAAAATTAGCTGAAATATTGCTATTTACATTCGCAATGTCCGTGCCAAGTTTGATTATGTTCGATCAAGTAAATTTTGAATTATTGCAAAAACTTCGAAAACGTAACTACCACCTTAAACAGAGACGGATGAAATATTTTGGACTCTTTCAACTTTATCAATGAGATAAATTTGCCAAGGTGACAAAACACAAGAGTTATATTCTAACTTTGGTAAGACGTAGGTCTTATATAAATTAACCACAAACTTTGGGCAACGAGTGAAGAAGTTGCGAAAAATTAGGCCTAATAATTTATATGCGGAATTTGTAATTTCACAACAATGTTTAGAATAAGAAAGGTCCGAAGATAACCATACTCCAAGATCTTTCACTAAATTAACACATGGCAAAACATTGTTGTGTAGAGTCAAGGCTATAGGAAAAGTTGGGCGACCAAAACAAATTTTTTGTATCATTCAGTTCGAGAGCTCGCAATACAACCGGCTTTAAACACTTTTCAAATCACCGCATAATAGTGCAAGTTAAACTGATTGGCCTGTAATTTTCAGGATTGTTCCTGTTACCTTTTCTTTTGAAGACAGGTGTGACATTAGCTGATCTCCAATCCAGGGGAATTTTTGCCGTTATAAGTGAAACATTAAACAAAATATGGACGATAGGGATAATAGAAACGCCAATCTTTGTCAAGAAAAAATTTGGGATACCGTCAGGCCCAGAACTAACCTTATTGGACAACTGATTCAGCATCTTGCTGACTTAATCGATACAAATATAAAAATCGGAGATAACATACTTGCAATCATAAGGATTACTGAATTACTGAATTACTACTGAATTACCGTCATCTGTCGTAAAAGGCTTAGCAAAAACGTTACTAAGAGTATCAGCCTTACTTTTATCATCAAGTACAAAGGTGTCATTGTGGCAAAAACTAGGAATGAAATCAGTAGGAGAGATGTGTTTGCGAATCTAATTCCAAGAAACAGAAACATTATTGGAATTAAGGACGCTACTTTCAACTTTACATTGATGCTTGCGAATTTTTTTTTAAATAATTTAGTGGTACGCTTCCATTTCTCCAATACTGAGGGGTTGTTAGTTGTTCGATACCTTTTCCATAATTTAGCTTTCTTAGTTCTAAGCTTGCGTAATAAGAGAGGCAAGGAATTCTAGCACGAGTACATTTAGTTGAAACGTAAATATCAATTGCTTGTAGAATAAAGAATTTTAGTATCGACCATAAGTATTCAACGTCAAAAGAAAAATTAAAAATTGTCAACCAATCAATAGAAGTGAGAAAAACATTGATAGATCAGTAATCCGCATTACGATATTTTTTAACTTGTACAGGAGGATCAGAATTTTGGTGAGTAACAATACGAAATTCAACTTTACAGTGGTCACTGTTAGAGAAAGGATCAGTAACGATAACATCAAAAACATCACGACTTTCACTTAACACAAGATCAAGGAAATTCTCGCCATGGGTCAGATTAACAACCAATTGCTTTAAATTATTTGCAAAAACAAATTCTAAAAAAAGATCAGCAGTAGAACTATACTGAACCGCTTCAGTAGCCCAATCGATACCAGTCAAGTTAAAATCACCCAGTAAAACAGTCATTTTTCGCGGATCAATTAATCATTCAATTTTAGCACATAAATTTTCAATGTCGGTTTTAGAGTGAGAAGGCGGTGAGTACATATATTAAAATGAATCTGTACTGTAAGGTATATAACAAAATATCCAACACTAATAGTTCACCCCAGTCACAAGGTTCAGAGGTAACAAGATAACTTGCAAAACTTTTGTGTATCATTGCGGCCACACCCCCACCTCTTGATTTAAGTCTATCCGTACGAAAAACAAAAAACCTATCAGAACAAGATAAGGAAGAATTATTAAAACTATCATTAAACGAATTATTAAAACTATCATTAATAAAGGATAAGTGCAGTTGGGGATGAGGAATAGTGGACCTACTTTTAGGAGTAAAGCACTTCAACGGCAACATTTTTTGTAATAGAACCCCTCCTGTCCATGAATTTGTATTTTCTGAGCTATGTATGACGATGACCTCTTGAAAATGGCATTATCAGACATCAGTATTTTGGGGAGTGAACGCTCAACGCAGGCCAGAGTATGAAGCCAAAAATGGCTATAATCTTTGTTTTTTGATAGTTTTGATAGCGTTATTATGTTTTAAGGCATCGTCTAGGCTCAGCTGGCAGATTTCTCTAGGCCAAGCTGACGGAATTTTCCTGAAAATTTCGATTTTTTAGTACCTACGCCTGAACCTAAGCCTGACACGAAACGGGGTCAACGTTACTCTGTTTTGATTATAAAAAAATGTTAACATTTTTTCGACTCCATTTAAACACGTTTAGAACGGACAAAACATGAGTTTCCGAAAAAAATTGCGAAAAGAAAACATCACGTCCGTCACTGTGGGTTCAGATGGCTTACCCGGGGGGGGTGGATCTCGAAAATTCAAAAAATGAAATAGGGTCTTCGAAGCAAAAATATTTCACCCAAGGTGCTCTACTAAAAAATAGGCCACTACCCCCCAACCCCCGATTTCAGCCCCCCCCTCCCCCACTTCATTTACCCCATTACGTGGTCTTCTTCTGAAATTTTATGAACCGCTAAAAAAATTTTACCAAAACAGTTCCCAATTGCTCGAAAGTACCACGGTAGGTACAAAGTTTTCCAAACATTTTCATTGAACGTTTGACCCCTAATTCAGTTTACTGCGCTATTATTTTTGATAAGCTTATATCTGCGACGGTGAATTAATAATGAGTAATGCTGAAACTGTAGTATTAAGTTATAAATTTTGAAGGATTTTAAGGTGGCACTTCTGAAATGTGGGTTTTGGCCATTATTTTGAAAACGCGCAAAAAACATGCATCGTAAGAACAAAAGTTGATCATAAGTGAATTTCCTTCAATTTGATGTACATATCACATAAAAATTTTTTTGAAGATTTTTGAGCAAATTTTGTCAAGAAAAATAGATTTTCACGGAAATGCCTTCACAAGCCAGTGCATTTAAAAGTATGTAATGTATTTGAAATGCTGAAAAACAATAGCAGTTGTGTTTTTCTGAAACGTTATTAAAAATTTTTGGTGTTTTATTGAGTGTGGTATAATTTTTTTGTGAACTAACGCAATGCTTTCTGCATGAGACAGAAATATAGTGCGTGTGAAAACAAACGCAAATTTTCGGCTTGCAATTTTAAAAAATTGCCTCAACGAAAAAAGTTAAAATTTTGCACATAAAAGCACCTTGGCATCTTCGAGCGGTCGCAAAATTTGATTTTTGGCAAATCGATAGTATCTAAAAAATTTATTCAAATTTGTGTTTTTCAAAAATCGCAATTTTAGTGTTTTTCAATATATCAATCATATTCATCAAAAATGACATTTTGCGACCGCTCGATCACGTTGAGGCGAGCAAAATGACCTATTGATTGTGCAACAGCTACTTACTTGCGAAGAGAAATCGCAAGCCGAAATTCCACTCACATTTGGTCTACAGTGAATGCTAATTTGTATCAATCGACTTCATTTTTTGTATTTAGGCATACTTTTACACCAGCTTGCCATTCTGTATCTAAAATTGGCCCCAAACTGCCGTTTTTTGAAAAGTCACTTTTCAGGAGCGCCACCTTAAGTCAGTCAGTAAATCTTGAGATTTCTGTTTTGTCTGTTAAGTCGGTTTCTTGGCTTGAGTTTTATTCATCTTGAGGAAGGCAAGGATATTTTGAATGTGTATCTGCCTTTTTGGCGAGGTTTGAGCAGTGATTTTTGTTCTTACCTCAGACATAGACTGAGGTTTAGGCTTGCGGCGTCTGGCTATTGCTAGAGGCACTTGTCGTTGGTACAAGTAATC